>QXVZ01015845.1:0-24363 GCA_008931825.1 Phallusia fumigata | reverse complement strand
GCATCCATGGTAAGTTATCTATGGTTTGACGCCGATGCGGAAATATGCTCATGTGGAAGTACTCCATAACACACAGGTGAGAATTGACTTGAAAGCTGAGTCCAGGCGTAGACCAACGGTACCCAATCGGGGAGGAATTTTCGGAGTTGAGGAATTTCAACTTTTTTAACTAAAATGTTCATTATAAGTGTCTTATTCTGTTGGGTAGAACAGGTTCCAAACCTTTTCCTGCAAAATCGAAGTGCGACGTCCGTATCTTTCTCTTAAGCTACGCGTTGGGACTTTTGGAGATACCAAAAGTACAACTTTCCAGACCAGCTTTTTTCATAAAATAACGTAGTAGCCAAAATGTGGGGGAACCACTGACATATACAGTATTTCTCGACTTGTATAGACAGTGGTTGACTTTGAGTGTCTGAAAATTGACAAAATGACATTTTTAGACCCTTAAGATCAGAGTGAAAAATATTGTTTGGAAACACTTTTGACTAACCCAGGCAATGTAGTCATAAACCATCAGGTCCCACCATTTGCTTGTTAACAATGTTTAGGTATAAAAGAGCTGCAATAAAATATGCAGGATCATCAAAATTTATGATCAGCAAATGTTTTTGCAAATCTTAATAATGGATCCAAATCTGCCTAAACACAAGGATGAAGATTTTGATGCCATGGCTGCTTCCATGATATCCGATACAAGTCCCCATGAGCAAACCACTGAAGTGGGACCAAATCAAAGACGATTTGTAGCTGGTTTTGGTATGGACATGCAGTACATCAAGTCGTTCACTGGTATGCATGTGAAAATATTTTTTTCATACGTAATTAAAGTTGCACTAAAGTTTTTTAATAACATTTTTGCAGGTCTTCTCAAGATTGTTGAAATTGTTTTGGATATTGTTGTTGCCATTTGTGTTGGTATGGTTGGTTTATGTGGCACTTCATGTCTAGCAGTGCAGTTTTTGCAGTTTGTCAGCTCTTTCACATTAACTTTAACAACTGCAATTTTTGTTATATATGTCTTTAATCTTCAACAGAAAATTTATATTCTCAACTGGCCATTGACTGACTTGATTATTTGTGTGACCTTTTCGGTCTTGTACCTTATTGGAAGCTCTTTTATGGTAGAAAAAGCTATTACTGACTCTGGAAAAGCTGCAAGTGCATTTGGATTCATTGCTTTTGCAGTGTATGTCATCAGTTCGTGGTGGGCATTCACTGTGTGCACAGTTGGCTGCAAGAAACGGCAGTCACCTGTGTCACAAAATAGGGTTGTGGAGGCCAAATAAAGATAACTCAGTGTTTTGGTGAGATTAATGTAGCTATGATAAAACAAACAGGAAACATTAGTGATTTGAATGAAACTATCACAGCTGGAAATGGTCATGTGCCATTTGTTTTAATTGCCTTTAATGAAGTGATTACCCCGCTAGTCATTGAAAAGACCAAATATTTATCCATGCATTTTTGTCATGAAAGTTGTTTGATGTTAAAACTTCACAGATGATAGAGGGTTATTATGGTTAGGCACCAATTTTGTTATCCCAGAGGTTACCTCAGCCCTCTAAATAGATCAAACGGCTGACAACCAGTTAAGCATCACAAATAAAACTATTTACTTGATACACATTATTTTTTATGAATCTTGAGGTAACCATTACAACTTGAAAAAACCCCATGTGGTTAGAGTAGAAAACCCTTCTTATGCATCAATTTCTGAATTCGCCTATTTAGGTCTGTGCTTTTCTTGCCTATTCACTTTGGTGTGTCACCATACTGTTTGAATCCAAAGTTTTTTTTATCTGTGCAGTTAAACTGCAAGTGAATTTTATTAGCAAACAATTTGTAAATAGGTTGATGTGCAACATATTGTAGATTAAATCATTCTGGTTGTTGTGAGTTTTGTTAAAGTTGTAACATAAATATTTGTTAGGTCATTTGCTAGTTTGTTACAACTACACTCTTTGCAAGTAAATCATGTGTTTGATCGTATAAAATGAAGTGCATTTTATTTTAGATAACATCGTGTAGTAACCGTCTGTGATGGTTTAATTTAACTGTTGCAAAACACCCTTGACTAACTTGAAAACAGTATTTTATCAATGTTGGAAAAATTTAAATGTGTTATCCGCATGACATAAATGTCTGTTTTATTGGTGTTTATGTATAAATGTTATTGTCAAGGCACTTATTCTTTTTACCACTGTTTGTGAGTAAGAATGCTTAAAAAGCATTCTATGCCTGCATTTTTTTGTTTCTTATTCCTTGCTCCTGAGAAGGAGTTGATGGCTTTTGCTTCTAAAGTCGCAGAGAGGCAAGGGGATCCGGTTCTTAAAAAAATTGAATCCACTGGCCGAAGTCGACCTTTTCTGTAATATTCATGTATTTTCTAATATTGTGGTATCTTCAAAAGGGTATGTTTTTACGTTTTACGTTGCAAAGTACACACTGTTGTTGTTGTTGTTCTTGCTTCCCACTCGTTAATAGAGTACTAGTTGTAGGATTGGGGTTGAACGTGATGCAGCTATACACCGTAGTTACAAAGGGTTATGTGACGGGGTCTCCAAAGAGAGTGAGTTTGGCGCATTGCGAGAAACACGACTAGGCGGAATGTTGGTGGGAAGGTAACCGCCCGAACTTCGAAAAGGGAATGGGCATTTACTTACCCCACGGAAACTTCAGACTGCAAACTAAAAACACAAACTTAAATAAATGTTATTGCATATAGAGTAAACACTTCTAGTTAGTTAAATAAAGGATATTTGATAGAAGTGCGCAGGGCAGCGAAGACCTTGTGGCCATCAAAACAGCCGGTTAGATGTAGAGATAAATGACAATTGTTTGTGAGGTAAAGTAGTGTAGACAAACAAACAATTTAGAAACGAGAAGTAAGAAGCAAATAATAAAAAAAAAGTTAACAACAAACAGTGAGTCCAATGAAAGTTAAGTTTGCAAGGATGGCAGTACGATATCCGGTATCGTACTGAGTTGTGCGTACCTTATTGCGTAGGGTGAGCCGTACTACCACATCGCACCTTTTGATGATTTTTACAGCGAATCGTTATCCTTGTAGGCTAGTATTGCATGAATGAACCACGTACTGTCGAGGGTGGCAATGGTACGGTGCACTGCTAACGTACGACAAGCAGCAAAAATCATCAAAAGTACGGTAACGAGGTACGTGATACGGACCGTTTTCATTTCTTAACAATGGATGACTGTACGATACGCTTCTACCAAAGAGATTAATAATATTTGTTTCTACGGTACGGTACCCTGCATACGGCATAAAACGTACCACTGCCAACAATGTTCGCGTGTGGCGATGATCTGCCAACTTGTAAGCAAGCGTAGTAAATGTGAAATAATCTGGACTATAACCTCTAAACGGCAATTCGGGATCTAAAAGATATCAAATATTTTTATTCCATGCGATTATTAGTAGTAATGTTTCATACACTAAATTGCTGCATCGCCTAGTTGTTACTTTCTCCCAATGAATATTTTCGCCGAAACAAAAAATTACTTGTAATTTTCTAACAGGAAGTAAGATTTGTTTTAAACCTTCTGTTGCCATTTGCCAAGTTCGACATGTAGTAATACCCAGCTATGGTTTTGTTTGTGAGTTATATCTTGTTGTAAGTAAAAATTGGTGCATATTGTGCGACAAAGTGAAATAGATAAACGATAGTTTTCGCTACGCAACAAATGAAATAAAAATTTAGTCCACTACAAAAGCATAAAATACCAACTTCATTTTGTTTGGCGCCTTGTGCGGAAATAAAAAGAAACAAGACTCACGCACACATCAGGTGACACTGAAAGGTAGTACACCTGCACCCACAGTTGTCTTGCTGTTCGTTTCATTGTAGATAAGTTGACAAACAAATGCTGACAAAGTCTAAAACAATTAGACAAGAATAAAGCGCTGCAATTTACATTGTGTACAAACTACAAAGTGTGATACATCGTTTACAAGTGCATTGCTTTTTAGAAGGGTTGATTATTTTTAAAAGTACCTCTTTTGTAAATCCTAAATGATGGATCCAAATCGGCCTGAACATCATGATGAAGATTTTGGTGCCATGGATGCTTCCATGATATCCAGTACAAGTCCCTACCAGCCAACCACTGAAAGAGTACCTGACCGGAGACCTTTTGTTGCTGGTTTTATTGTGGATATGCAGTACATCAAATCTTTGACTGGTATGCATATTAATACACTCTTTTCATACATGAATTGAGTTGCACTAAAAACAACTTTTTTCAGGGGTCCTTAAGATGATTGAAATTGTTTTGGATATTGTTGTTGCCATTTGTGTTGGTACAATCGGTTTATGTGCCACTTCATGTTCAGCAGTGCAGTTTTTGCAGTTTGTCTGCATTTCTGCATTAATTTTTACCACTGCCATTTTTATTATATATGCCTTTACTCTGCAGCAAAAAATTGAAATTATCAATTGGCCATTGACAGATCTTATTAATTGTGTACTTTTTTCTGTCTTGTACATCATTGGAAGCTCTCTTATGGCAGCAAGAGCTATCACTGACTCTGGGAAGGCTGCAAGTGCATTTGGATTTCTCACCCTTATATTGTATGGAATGAGTTCATGGCGTGCATACACTGTGTACATAGTTGATCGCAAGAAACGGCATTCACCTGTGTCACATATAAAGGGGGTAGAAGAAAATACTGAAACACAAGACCTTGCATGAACATTGCAATTTAAGATAACTTGTTATGTATGCTCTTATCATACATGGTGCTTTGTCTTCACACTCTGGTGAGATTTGTGATTGTGTTAACATAGTGTACTCACAAGCCAATTATAAGGTTTCTGAAACATAGTTGTTTTAAAAAAGCAAACATTAGGAGAAAAGTAATCAAATTGGCGCGGCAGTCAATATGCTATTTCCTCCATGTCATTTTCAGGGTGCCATGTTAATTTGTTGTAAACATAAAACAACTGGGTGCAAAATTAATGAAACTTATTGGATTCGATATAAGTTTTTGTTGGTTATTTGTTGGTTCTTTGCATCTGTATCATCCATTTACATAGTCAATAACTTATTGGAAGACAAGTAAATAAAGTGCTAAACATTTACATTTTTAGTGCTATTCTAGTTTAATTCAACATCCTAACATAAAAATCTGTTGTTTGGACCATTGCAAAAACCTGACTAAAAATATGTTATTCGTAGTCATCATGTTGGTAAAATGTATGTTAGTATTTTGTCAATATATCAAACATATCTGCTTTATTGATGTTTATGTGTAAATGTAGCTGTCAAGGCACTTAATCTTTTTAACCTTGTTATGCTATATTAATCTTTATAAACACTGAACCCATGTAGTTTACTATTTTGTAATTTTCTATTAGTTGATTAGGCAAGGCAAAAAGCCTTATCTTCACTATAAATGCATTTTCTATTTCTATCATATTGTTTCTGCAACAGTCGTTGGAAACTTGATTCAAAGAATTTAATAGTTGAATGTCATTGGTATTGATTAATGTGCACATCTATGTAGTAAAAAAGAATAAGACATTTCCGTTAAGTGGCACAAATCATAGGATATGGCTGCAGATTTTTTTCTTGTTTAAGTGAGCTAACATAACAAATGAGGGGAAAATAAAATCCACAGCAACTGTACCTAGTAAAGTGAGGGTATATTTGTACTTTTTGCGTTGCAAAGTGGGCAGTGTTTTGTTTGTTGTTTCTATCTGGTGTACTAGTTGTAGTAATAAAATTGTTTGTTTGAATAAATATAGCAGTAACTTTGCATCTGTTTTTCTCCCAGTTGCAATGCGAATTCACCTCCAAAGGCCAGAAACAGTTTTGATTGAGCCTACCTCCAGCAGTCCATGTAGTGATTTTGTTTTGCAAAGAACCATGACATTCATTTAATTTTATGTCATTTACTAGCTGGTATTCTGTGACAGTGACTTGTTTATGCACAACTGTTACTTGCTTCTTTGCGTTGTGGTCCACAGTCTACAACCACTGACGTCAGGCTTAACAAACGTCTTCTAATAAATCTGATCTTCGCCCTACCCGGATGAGTTTGTTGGGACAATCCAATCCAGATCAAACTCGGGTTAAAAATGAAATAAACAAACGATACAACTATTACAATTCGTACAGTACAGTACTGTCATCCTTGGTGTTGGCTCGTACTAAATTGCTTTGTATTTAGCTAAAAATATGCGTTACAATCAGGGTATTGGACACATTTTTGGGCCAAGTCCGACTTCATTACACAGGACGAAGTCTGAGGAAATTTTTTATTCAAACTTAAAACACAAGCGCTAGTTGTTTGGATTGCTGGCTTTCGGCTGTAAACAGCTTCAATTGTTTGGCGTAATGTTAAGACTTTGTTATGCGCAATTCAAACATTCTCAAGAATTAATTCTGTCAAAACAGAAAACTACACTACATAAAACCGGACTTGATCTGTAAAATCCGCAGGTCCAACGCCCTGGTTACAACTTGGGTAGCCAAATCCGTAAAGCTACAATAAAGGACAAAAAAATTAAATTGCTATTTTTTCATGTGTTCAACACAGTACACATTTCGATCTGACAATAATATGAAACATTAGCATTACTGATAAACGTTTCTTACATAGATTTCATTCATAAACAACTACGGCACGATTTTGCGAAAGGCCTCATCACTACCTTGTATAATACGCAACATCTGTTTTGATCGGAAATTGAACTACCGGTCAAATGATTTCAGAATAAAGGACAAATAGTTTCCCTTCAAATCTCAATAAAGGACAAGGACAAATAGGACTAAAAAAAGGATTTTCATTTAAAATAAAGGACGCAACCCTAGTTACAACCATTTACGGACAAATTTAAATTTATGTGGCAATTGTCTATTTTCACAATGACCCGTGAGAATCTAATGCTATGGTAACAAGCACAGCGCTTAAAATCTAGGTTGGTACAGTCGCTGTAAACTGCATTGGTGAAAGTTGTGATTTGAAGCGTTGTTATATTTCCGCACAGCTATCAACCATGTCTCGGGCTCAAGCAGAAAGCGTGATAAAAAATATTATCAGGGAGATAGTGCAAGAATGTGCAAGCAAGGGTCACAGTCTGTCGGAAACATTGGTAGCTTTTATGGTAAAAGCTGTTGTCTTGGACCCCCGTAATGAGTTCAATGTCGACAGAACATTAACGAAGGATGATGTACAAAAGTTAATCAAAGTAAGTAATTGTTTACAAAAAACGCTGGTTAATGGTGAATCATTTATTGTTTATTTGTCTGTCATTTAGTACTGTGTGGAGAGGCTTATTGATGTGAGATCACCCAGTCTTGACACTATAAAAATGCAAGTTTACTTTGACATGAACTATACAAGTCGCCGAGAGTTTCTTGATGAACATCGAAGAGTTTTAGAAGCTAGGTTGACTCCTGTCACAAGGGAAATAACAGATAGCAGAGCAAGGTATATTTGTTTTGTGCAGCAATTTAGTGTGTTTTTCCATCAATGGATGTATTTTCAAAACAAATAAACAATTTTAAATACATTGCTCACCTTGTTGAAGAATCACCCCAGAAAATGATTTACTTATTGACAACTTCTGTTTAAATACTTTTTTGTTTCATTACAATATTTTTTGCTAATGATCATGGCCCTGCGTTCCAGTGATTGAACATTTTTTGTTCAGGACAAGAGAAGAACTAGAAAGTCTGTACCGCAAAATTGTCTCCTATGTGCTTTTGAGATCTGGATTGGGTTCACCAACTGACATTGCTGTTGTTCGCGAAGCTACTGGTAGGTGAGGTTACCTGATGATGTTTTCCATCAGTAAAAATTTCCTGTTACTCTCAACAGCTGCGCTACAGAGCGTTTTCCCACAAACTGAACTTGGAACTTTTATGTCTCTGACAAAGAGAGACAAAGAAAGACAGCTTCAGGAGTTGACTTTAATTGTTTCTGGAATCAGACTGTTTAACAAGGAATGTGGAAAAGGCGGTGAAGGAATTGATGATTGTAAGTTGTTTTACTCAAGTTTCAAAAACCAAATAAAATTATTATTTAATTTATCAACAAACCTTAAATATTTTTTTTGCTTTTTAGTACCTGGCATTTTAAATGAAGCAATACCAGCTACAACACAAAATGTTGACATTGAAATTCAAAACAGCCAGCAAGCTGCGTTTAGGTAGGTACTAATGACTAAGTAAAAAAATACCATAACCTTGTACTATGATCATATATAGGTATACAACTTTGGTAGAATCCTTGCAACAACATGACTCAATGCCTTCACCAAGTGAATTTCCTATTCAGCTGTTAAAGGATTCCTTGATAAATGTTAGACAACATGAAGCCTTTTTGAGAATTTTGCTGGTTTGTTTTGATGATCTTTTGGCGTTTGAAAAAATGATTTGGAAAAAATTTCAAAACTAAGTAATGTTTCTGTTCAAGAATGACATCATAGGATGTGCACAACAAGTTGAAATGTTGGTAAACCAACTAAGCGCAAGAATGGAACAACTTCAACAAACTGTCCAATCAAAAACTGCTGTACCTACAGCACAAGTCTATGTAAGTAGAGCTTGTTTTTCTACAAACAGAGTTCTTTTTCCCATTTACACTCCTTTATCTTCTGTAGCCCCAATTTATCAGCATTTCTCATTTATGGACCTGCTTTCAAGATGAAATGGTCCTCCTTAGTGTCCTAAGTAACATCTTGGCTAGCATTGAACCATTCACAAGGTAAGCAAAAATGTAAACATGTCGAATTAAGGACACTGTACCAAAAACGTAACTACCATTAAGGACCCAGCGAGACCTATTTCCTGAAGAACTTGTTGCGCCACACATAAAAAACTTGACAGTGAAAACAGATGAACAGAGGATTTTAGAGACAATGGGTGAGTTTATTTTTTAATTGGCTTTTGTTACCTTTTTATATACATACATTAGTGGCCGACTTGTGTGCTTTACTTTTTTGAACTTGTAAAAAACAGGAAATCGAGTGAATCCAGCAGACTTTAAAGAAAATCATGCCATACAGTGGTTGTTTCCAGAGACTACCAAAAATTATGACAGATTACTTCTGCAATACAGAGGGTGTTGTGGATTTGCAATTGTCAAATATGACAGGTTACTATTACCTGGTAAGTGCCAATTTTTTTTTTGTTATGGCCATCGTTGATAGTTAAACGTTTTACTCATCATTAGGAAACCCTGATATTGGAATCATGCAATACCAGGAAAAGCTCTACGTATTTAGCTCCAAAGCTGCAGCATATGAGTTTGCCAAGAATCCAGAGGAGTATATTACCCTTGTTGGTGAAGCTGCCAAAAAATCACCAGAGTTGATTCAACTGTTGGAGTTGCATCAGCAGTTTGCTGCTATTTCACCGTATTCACAGGTAATTTCAAACATTGCAACAATGTGAGTATTATTTTTTAATATTTGAAAAATATATTAATGAGAAAAAATTATTAATCGCTTTGTAATACTTGCTGCATGTAATGGCAGTTCTGCAAATCTAAATAATCAAAAAAAGATCAAAGTCATCCTAGTATCGTACGATTTAACATTTTTTTACAGGGCGAAGGTGGAAAGTTAATAGAAAAGCCAGTCACCAAATCTGACAGTGGAACTCAAACGGACACCCACATTCTTGAACATAACATTGTCAAAGATTATGAGTGGAATGAATGGGAGTTGCGACGAAAGGCTCTTAAGCTGGTAACCAACTCACTGCAGATACTTTTCAATGTTGCTAATCTTTGTGGAAGAGGAAATAACAACTTCTTTTACAGGCAAATCTTCGATCGAAGATAACAAAGTCTTCCCAAACAAACTTAAGCAATTTACGTCGCCAAAACGCCACACAGGTCTACCTTCCCAAAGATCAAATTTCTCAAACGACAACCACTGGCCAAAGTAATGTGCCGAAACCACAAGTAAGTGCAATGCTTATTAACTAACGGGTAAAAACAGATGGCCATTTTATGTTTTAGTGTTGGAAACTATGGCGTAGGTAACTAAACCAATCATTTTTATAACCCGTTGTTTAACCTTCTTACACCTATACTCATGTTCATTGTGGGAAAACTTAACGTGTTTAAATGAGCGAATTTTCAGGTTTTTCTTGCCGGTTTGCGTGGAATCCGAGGTATCCGTACGATGGTAAAAGTTGATTTGACGCGAGACGTAGAAGAAATGTAAAGTGGATTTTTCTTCGAATTACAGCTGACAACAAAATTCTGGCGTTTTATATTTTCTTGCATGTAAACACGTCTTAACGTTATCCAATATGTCAGTACGTATTTGGCTAATCTAGTCTGTGACGTGCCGGTAAAAATCACTGTGAGATATAACCCCATCCAGAGAAACATTGTCACTGGAGTTGTGTACATTGGCTGACTTGGTTAAAAAGGCTGGTAGCCTTTTATGTAAGTTATCATAAAAAGTAGAAGTTCATTGAATTTTACAGCGCCGAACTAATAAAATTACCAAATTTTCTTGACCAAACTTCTTTAAAACTTGATTTTGGTTTGAGTTTATTTTGTTAGGTGACAGAAAAAAGCGAGGTTTCCAACCTTGTGTAACACGCCCCATCTCAAATCAATTTTTGACATGAAAATTAATTAAGACTCGTGTAGGCCGCACAGTGTCAAAATTAGAACAATATACTCATAATGAGATAAACGCTCCATGCCGGAATTGATACCCCAAAACGGTCCTAAGTACAATAACTGCGCAAAAACATTAAGTGCACAATTGATGGTCTGGGAAAAACGCTGCAGTCACAACGCAAGTACCGAGGGACATATGGCTAGGCTTACCATACGTCCCGCTTTAGCCGGGACTGTCCCGGTTGAACGCTTTGTCCCGGCGTCCCGCCCGGTCAGCCAAAATGTCCCGGTTTTTGTTTAGCCGTTAACCATAATCTGGTGNGTCTGTGACGTGCCGGTAAAAATCACTGTGAGATATAACCCCATCCAGAGAAACATTGTCACTGGAATTGTGTACATTGGCTGACTTGGTTAAAAAGGCTGGTAGCCTTTTATGTAAGTTATCATAAAAAGTAGAAGTTCATTGAATTTTACAGCGCCGAACTAATAAAATTACCAAATTTTCTTGACCAAACTTCTTTAAAACTTGATTTTGGTTTGAGTTTATTTTGTTAGGTGACAGAAAAAAGCGAGGTTTCCAACCTTGTGTAATACGCCCCATCTCAAATCAATTTTTGACATGAAAATTAATTAAGACTCGTGTAGGCTGCACAGTGTCAAAATTAGAACAATTTACTCATAATGAGATAAACACTCCATGCCAGAATTGATACCCAAAAACGGTCCTAAGTACAATAACTGCGCAAACGTTAGGCGCAAAAACATTAAGTGCACAATTGATGGTCTGGGAAAAACGCGCTGCAGTCACAACGCAAGTACCGAGGGACATGTCCCCTCCAAAAAATTTGGTTGGGGGTACTTCTGTTCACCTGTCCCCCTCAATACTGTTGATTGGAAACATCGTTTGTTGTTAAAAAAAAAGTAGGATTAAAACCAACCCAGCGGGCATTGCGACGTGGTTTGAACGTTTGACGTTGTTTCGACATTTTCTGGTGGTTGAATTTGAAAGGTTTTTCGATGTGATTAACAGATCGTCGATTCGACATCTTTACAGTAACGTGATTATGACGTCGCAATTGCCAGTTAAAACAACGTCAAAACAGAACGTTGTTTAGATGTTGTGTTTCGGTTGAATATGAAAGTTTTTTAAACGTCTAAAACTACATGTCGTTTTGACGTATTTTTTAACTAAGGGTATTTACGTCAGAAATTCACTTTGATCCAACGTCTATCCACCTCGTCAAAATAACATCGTGTTTATGTTGTTACTCGATGTACTTCTGACATCAAAAAAGACTGGAATCACAACGTCTAAAACCTGTCATCCCCCCACGCCCTCGCGACGTAAACTAAACCAACACTACGACGTCTATGATAAAGACACAACGTGGCATTACGTTTGATAGTATTGTAATTAACCATAAACAACAAAAAATGTACATTTCAAACACGCACAGAAAAGGAAAATGAATGTAAAAAGTAAACATTACACCACAGCCTTTTCGTTTCTTTCTTTAACACAGCAAGTCGTCCAGGAACAAATTGCGTCGTATTGTTTCTTTGCTAAAAAATAGACGTTGTATTAATGTGGGAAATGTTAAACGTGTCTTTTAATCGTATTGTTATATTAATACCCAACCAATTTAGATATTTTTTCTACAAACAACTGAAGTTTCCCCAAAAGTATTTGTCTTGTGGCACGAACAAACTTATACGCTTTTGCGTTAAGGAAACCGTCTCAAATGCACGTTTGAATTTTCGCGCCTTANTCTTTTAATCGTATTGTTATATTAATACCAACCAATTTAGGTATTTTTTCTACAAACAACTGAAGTTACCCCAAAAGTATATGTCTTGTGGCACGAACAAACTTATACGCTTTTGCGTTAAGGAAACCGTCTCAAATGCACGTTTGAACTTTCGCGCCTTATAACCTATCGGTCTATGCCTCCTCCTACACAAATAGTAGCGCGAAAAGACTTACTTTCAACTCCTAAACCATGGTTGGTTAACGTGGATGTGCTTGTAAAACAGGCTGCTTCGTCCCAGATAGACTATTAAACATCAAGGGCTGTAGATTCCATTGCTTTCACGTTGAAAAGGTTCAAAATCCTAGAAGTAAAATGAGTAAAATTTACAACTGTACTTATGATCTGACAATGAAATTTTATGCATTTTTAATTGAAAATTTATGCATAAATAACATTAACAAAATACAGGTCAACAAAATACTTAACTTCTAGTACCCCATCCACCTTCTGCAAAAAAAAGGTTGAATTGTTAAAACGAAGTTAATCATTACCACAAAAACAAAAACTGAAGGTACACTTAAAAAACGTTAATTTGTATGCAAGCCCTCTCATTTCTGGGGTCTGCCCTGGAGCAGACATGTCCAGCGATGATGAAATACACTCACATAAATGTCACCGATATAAGTTACATTTGATGCAACTTAAGTATCACTTACCATAGGTGCTTCAAATGTCAGCGGAACGGACATTGAGTAAAACAGTTTCTACTACCTACAACATTTGACCACTCTGTCGAAAAAAATATGCCAAACACTCTTCTTGCCTAGTAGAAGCTTTATTCTTTTTGCGATCTTACACATGTGCAAGCTATCTCGCCCGAACTGAACTGCGCAACGCTGGCGAAACGCAATCGCCACCAACGTGAGCGCATTTTTCCTGCCCGGTGCCCAGGGGAAANTAATGTCATAATTACAACGTTGGATTAACATCATTGTTACAACGTTGAAATGACGTTTCATCCGTTTCTTGCAGTTTTTGGTTGCATTTATAACGTTTTTCTCCTGTCATAATTAATACGTCGGATAAACGTAAAGGTTACAACCCTAAAATGACGTTGATTTTTGGTGAACATGGTTTTTAGTCGAATTCGTAACGTTACTGCAACGTCATATTTAGAAACGTCTAAATCACAACGTCAACTTAACGTCGTGAGTTGGTTTGTTAAACTTTGGTTGTGGATTCTACCTTATAAAAACGTTAATATTTGGTAATGTTTATTCTTTCTTTTTTGAGACGTTGTAAGGACGTCAAACCGCCATCAGAAAACAACTTTTTAGTTGCTTTTTGGGTGAAAGACGTCGCAACCAGATATCAACGTCAGAGTGACGGTTAATAAACGTTGCGTGCCCACTGGGAAAGGACGTTTATTTGAATACTTTTGCAATAGCGATCGCGCAAACAGTTTAACGCCGTTTTAATAGGCTGTCTGAGTCGGTTCTGTATTGCCACTTTTCGCCAATTGATGTAAGGTCCAGGGTTGCCAGTTTGGCTGAATTTCAAAGCCCTTGGCCAAAATTTTCTTCAAACATTGTATTGCAAAACCAAGTCGATTTAACTATCACATTTTAGCAATCTGGTCGCATTATTAAGGCATTTGATGTGTCCGTATAGCACAATCTTATCTTACGTAGTTTTTGTTTTAGTATTGCGTTTGCTTAGCTTTCCAAATTCCTACCGTTAGTCCAAACTTGTGTCTAAAAAGCGATCTGTGATGTCTTGCATTAAAAAACAAGTTTATTTAGTTCATAGTGTTAAACAAGCTGTTTGATATTGAAAGTAGAATTTGGCCGAATTTTGTCAGTTGTTTGGCTGAATTTTGAAATTTAAACCTGGCAACCCTGGTAATGTCATCTACACAAAAATTACACCTGAAAGTTGAAATTAGCCTGTCTCCCAATAATTTTATTTATAGCTACTAACTGTCATTATGAAACGGGGACTTATGAGGCATAGGCTACCATCAAATACAAGACACGGGAATACCTGGCGGGAAAAGCCAAACAAGAGACCCACAAATACTATTTGCTCCAAGTAGGAAATACATAGAAGTTTAATGTCTTTTACAGACCTTCAATATTTTTTTAACAAATAATATTAACCAACAAAAATCTTAACGCACATAAGTATGTACATTTTGGAAACTCGTGCACAAAATCCCAAGAATATCCTAAAACGTGGAACAAAGTGCGTCATCGCAGTGACATCCATAGTCAGCTGTTTTACAAAAGACTGTTAACACCTATTCACAAGTGATAACACTTCACAAAGACAATATATCACTTTTGAAGGTACCCTAAAGGTATCTAACGCTTATTACAAGCCTACCCAAGCAGTTTACTTGGCAATTTGTTGCCCGAAGTGTTTTAACAGCGGAGTAATGTGACGCAGTGCAGAATCGACAAACCGTGACGCCCTAAACATACGTAAACATTGCAGAATTGCGGCTGTCGTTCTGTCAGGCAACTGTTGCAAAGTTGTGAAATGATGAGGAAGCCGTTATGAGTTTACTCGAAGTTACTAGGTATATACTTTTGGAAGACTTGCGTTGAGTGACACGAAAACGTAAACTGTGTTAAGGGTGTTATCAACTGGAAAAGCTACAATGTTTGTATAGCCAGAACATGCTTGTTTGTTGACAATTACTTTGTTGTTATTCAGATCTAATGCAAATATGCTAGTTTACAGTTATTTGGTTATAAGTGACCAGAGCTGCAGTGCAAAATGTTTTTCCTAAAATTTTTCTTGCTCCTATCATACTTTATAATACTACTGTTGCTGTTTCTTGTACTGGACTTCTTTGCCTGGTAAGTACCTGTAAACATTTAGAACATTTTTTATTTAGAAACAGAAAATAAAAACTGTAAACTGAGATCATGGGAATTATGTTGACAGGAATGGTCCGCAGACTGTCACATCAGTAATTGATCCATTGTCCCTCAGTGTAAAGCAACTACGCTGGCTTTTGCACTCACGAGGAATAAGCTATAACCAAGCCATCGAGAAGAATGATCTTACAGACTTAGTTTCAGCTTCTGGCTCAGTAACTAAGGTAAAGTTTTGTGACAACACATTACAGATTTCTGATAAGTTTTGGTCATTAAAAAACTGTGTAGTGAGTAGACATATCTAGTTTGTCTGGAGACTTGGGCATCACCTGTATTAGCCACAAAGAATCCATGCAAAAATGTCAAATAACATTAAATCAAATTATATTGTAGGAAGAAGTTAGTTTTGCCCAGTTTGTTGATGGCAACCAGCCAGAAAGCACCACATTTTCCACTGTTAACCAACTTGAAGAAAGTCTTCAAAAAGCTGGGGATGTTTGGCTTATTCAGGTCTGCACATAAGACACTTACTAAAAAAGTATGTAAAATTGTAAATGCTAATAACTGCATTGTAATATGGATTGGTAGGTGATAGCTGATGACAGTGATGGAAACATTTCACCCTCAGAATGGAAAAAGCTGGTCAAACGAACAGCAATGATAGGTGTCAATTCAGGGCAGATAGTCTGTAAGGTATATATGTGGTGACTGGTAAATGTATTTTTGTCAAGTGAAAAACATGTGTTGCAAGGTACAAAAAAATAATGCTACAAAGCATCTAATTTTGTGAAAGAATGTGTCAAAAATAAGAGTTTCATTTTATACATGTCTATTCAACCAGTGTGTCCTGCCTAAGTTAAAGCACCTAAGACATTTGAAAAAAATTCTGTGACAAAGTTATGCGTTATAGGATGCTCCAAGTGTATGCAAATCAAGATCTTTTCTTACCTCACACCTATGTCTTAGCTACCATTATGGTGGGCATCGCAAGCAACATCTACACACATTAACTCTTTCTACAAAGTAAGTGGTTTGCTCAATAAAGACATACTTTATACATACTATCAGTGTACCTGAACTGATATGCAACCTTAATTGGTCTAAATCTATTTTTTGTTTGGTAAGTTTAACAAAACTTTTTTATTCTTTCAGTGCTGGTTCCGCTTTCAAATGGATCAACTCAATTTTTAATCAAAAGGTTGAAGTAACTTCAAGTCTATCAAAATTTAAGAGAAGCTGGTTAAGTAAAAAGCCAGAAAAAAATAATATTCATGTCGTGTACATCTCAGCAGCCAAGCCGACTCCTGCTGTTTTGGGTTCATTGCAGCTTCAGTTCAGCAAAATTGCAGTGGGCAAACTGGATTTTTCCGCTGTTATGACAGACGTGACCAGTTTATTTTCACCAAGTAGTGTTGTATCAAATTCTGTTGTATATTTTAAAACATCTAAAGCTGAGTTTTTGTATGGAAATAAATCAGCAGAACATCTAACGTTTTCACATTTGTCAATGTATTTGATGATGCTTAATCCAGACATAAATTTATTTTTTACGTTAAGTGTATATATATGCAATGTATTGGGTGCTTTGTCCATTTTTACTTGTCAAGGTTATATTGTATCCCGTGGATTTGCAGTGGTGAAATCCCTACTTGCCTACAATATTGTTTTGCTTGGTGCATGGTTGTTGTTCTCAAGTGTTCATTTCGAACCTTTAAATGAACTTATTGAACAATTTACAGCAATTCTACAGCAAGCAAATTCAACAGATGTTGCAGCTTTTATTCGCTCTGGTGTATCAAGAGCCATGCACATGCCCTACCTTTTTCTGGCAGGGTTTCTTGTTTTTTTTAACTTTGCTTTCATTGCTTTGCAAAAGTTGGGCCTGATTTCTTATGAACATGAGTATGAACTTACTGAACTGCTGCTTGACAATGATGACCAAGGGATAAATGACATTTCACATCGCTGGATACAAAGGCTAGCCACTCCAGAACTGTGGCTGCAACCACTTATTCCCAATGATTACATTGATGAACTACCTGTTTGGGAATATTCGTCATCAGCAAATGATCAGTTACAAAGGAACCGAAGTTTGTCAACACACAGAACTTCATCAGTGTCTCCGGTCCGTTCAAATGAAGCACACCAAGAAAGAGGAAGACCTTGTTTTCCACAGAACCCAAGACAATCACAGTCATTAACGGATGGAATATTGAGGTCAATTAGGACATGCCTGCGGGGTAGGAGTCCCAGACTTAAAAGAATAAAGGGTCCCCCAACAAACATGAGAACAGACACCTCATGTGCCATTTGTTTGGACCACTTCAGGTGTCAAGTACTGGTTTGTGGCCTTCCTTGCAGTCATGTTTTTCACAATAGTTGCATTCAAGAGTGGTTGTACAATGATAAGCATTGCTGCCCTGTTTGCCGTTGGCCAGCATTTAAGTCAAAGTAATTAGTCCAACTGTTGAACTTGTAATGTGGCCTCAATTATGACACTTGTCGCATTATAATGTATTGAGTTGTTTAGAGGACATTGCACACTTACCTATTTTGCTTCAACTTGTGTTGGTTATGTACAAAATATATTAGCATTTTGAAATGTAAAAAATATGTGGGGATTGGTTACCACTGTTGCTAAACATCGAAATGTATAAAGGTGCAAACATTTAAGGCCACTAAAATCTAGTGCAATAAAGTTTAAGTTTCATAAAATCAAATAATTTTTAATGTCTATTGACAATTTTATATTACAACATATTATATTTGCCTTTTCACTATAAGTAGGCTTACCATACGTCCCGCTTTAGCCGGGACTGTCCCGTTTTAAACGCCTTGTCCAGGCGTCCCGCCCGGTCAGCCAAAATGTCCCGGTTTCTGTTGAGCCTTTAACCATAATCTGGTGTGGGTAATTGACCCACATCCCTGTTATTGGAATTGCTGCATTCAATACGAACGGGAGTTCATTGTGACAGTCTAAAAATCAATCTGCCGACACCAAAACGCCAAAAAGAAAATGAAAGTTAACGAATGACCACAAAAAATTGATTGCAAATTTCAGTGCCAATAACTTTGTCGATCTATTTTTTAAATTAGTCATTGTGTGTTGCGCTGCCTTTATTTGCTAGGGGGCGTGACTCTGTGCGCCCAGGCAGCACAGCAGGGGTGATCGCTTATATTCCCAGAACGGTTCTAAACGCGCTCTTCCAAAGAATGAACGATTTCTTCGGGCGAAACAGTCAGGTGGTGGCACTCGAGAGACGGTCAAATCACAGCAGTTAATACCAAATTGAAGGCAAGAGCAAACGGGCACGTAATAGTATAAATACAGGGACGAAATACAACATGGGGAATTTCACTCTCACCGAACTATTATAGGACCAGAGTCACAAATTAGCTGGAAGCGATCGGGCGGATTAACAATTCTGCAAAACGGCATCATTATAAATACCAGTTGACCACATTAACAAGGGCATTCATGCATTACAGGACAATGTCTTACCGGATTACATACACGTTGTCCGGAAACGACGCATCAGTAGTTCACAGTCGATTTCACTGTTAATATGAAAAGGTTCCAATGACTAGCAATTCAAATGAGTTTATGGCGGATAACACACAGGTGCTTACCGGTACAGAAACTCACAACTCAAACGTTGGGCAGCAGTCCAAATACTATTCAGTGCAGTACTACTTACACTTAATCGCTTAAACACAAAAAAACACGCGTAAACGGTTACTTCAGGTAAAGCATGCGCCTCTACAACTTCCAGTCACTATTGTACACGATGCAGTCAAGATGTCAAGCAGTGATATCAGTAAAACAATGCCAATGCCGACGTCACTAAACTCGATTGTCACCGATAATCGCACAGGGTTGCACAACATTGCGTCAACTTAATGACCGGCGGGAAAACATAGAAAGCATAAACATATGTACAGTGGCGATGTTACATAGTGGTTGTATGTTTGGGTTGGATGTTAAAAAAACGCTTTATTTGCCTACATGTTTGAAAGGCGTCCCGGTTTTGAGTTGTAAAAATTTGGTAAGNAATATTAAAACCGTTGTGGAAATGCAGGATGAAGAACTAGCGAGGTAAGCCGACCTCTTCTGTGGATGAATTTTTATTTACTTAGTTCTACCGCATGTGCATCGGTTAAGGTATATCCACGAACGGGACATGCAAGAGGCGGAAATGATGCACCGTCAGCAAAAGGCCAAAAGCAAACGACATAAAATGGTCGGTGAAAAATTGTCTTTTTCTATTCTGTTTTAACCCGTGACTGTACATGGGAAATTTAATTTAGGTCACAATCAAACAGTTTTGTGTCCATCGCCATTGGTTTGAACGGTTGATTTTTTACATGTGAAAAGCCAGTTGTATGCTCTTTGATAATTAGGATGTTTCATCCTGGTTCGTGACTGTTTGCAGCCTCGTGGCGAACCTCCTGCGGGTTATTATCGACCAGATGAGCAATATGACCCCCGACCCAGCTCTTCAAGACATCGAGCTGAACACTCCTCGCGACACCAAGAAGATTACTATAGCCAGCGTCCAGAGGAGCACTCTTCCAGACATTCTGGGGAGCAAGGAAGACGCCAGGGCCCACGTAGACCTCCACAGCCGTCGCGCCGTGAGTGTGACGAGACGGTACCAAAATCAGTCGAGGCCGATTTGCCGGACAGGTTGGTCTTCACACCTGTGCGTATGAGACCAGTTTTCTTCACCTACATGCATATACTGAGCAGAAATAATTGTCTGCTGAAAATTTTGCTTGATCCGCCGGTATTTATCGCTGGGTAAAAAGTTTAGAAAACCTTATTTTACCGAGTAAAAACGGTAATCAATAATATGAGCGAGATTTTTGATGGCACACGTATAACTATAACGTATAACTCGCTGTAAGTTTGCCCGTGAACCAGTCTTAAATGAGGCTATCCGATGACTTTTTACAGTCCGTCATCCCGTCGACGACACACTGTTCGTCAACAAACACAACCCAGTTTTGAAGTAGAGCGACCAAAGCGGAGGGTGAACAGCGAACGACCCCGCCGCCCACCACCTCCTTCAGGTTCCACGCACAGCGCGGAAGATATGAAACAGGGTGATTTACAACGACGGCGGTACGACGAAAATACGCGGACAAGGTCCGAGGAACATCCCCGTTTGGGTAAGTAGCTTCGTTGAGCAAGTCTTGGGTTCCATCTGATATTTATAGCTTTCATCGCACATAATCGAAAGCAGTTTTCAACTGTTAGCTGTTTTCAGGGCAATTTGTTGCTCAGTTTGGCCCTTCGTCTATTTAGATTATGAGCTTTTTAATCAAAGTTCGCATTATCTACCCGTAAAAAGTGGACAAACAAAAAAACGATGGAACATATTTTGTGCTGTGTGACTCACTTGGTGGGCAAACCTGTGTTACACAGTGGACGAGGTAGATCCTGATGACATCACATACGGTCCCGGTTTCGCACGCTTGGCGGAGGAAGAAGTTCGAATGCGACAGGAGGAAGAAGCTTATCTTCGGGAGCGAAAGAAAAACAAGGGGGATTGTAAACAACAGTAATTATTGACTGTTTTAGAATGATCATGTAACACTATGTAAGCAGACGCTGTATCAGACCTATTTTGTTTTGAGGACCAAGCCAAGAGTTGTGTTTTCATATGTTTCATGTAATTGATTAATCATTTTTTAATTGCATCACTGTTTCGCAAAATCAAGCCAGCTCTTAATGTAACAAATAGTGTACTTTTTGCTTTCCTAACACAGGTTGCAAATCAATTTTTTGGTAATATATATATGCAGAGTGTCTTTTTACTTACTGCCAACAAAATACCCACTGAGCTGTAATTGTAATCGGCAGACAACAAATTGTGTTTTTTTTACTTGGCCTTACTTTTACCTATNTATTTATATGTAGAGTGTCTTTTTACTTACTGCCAACAAAATACCCACTGAGCTGTAAATGTAATCGGCAGACAACAAAATTGTTTTTTTTTACTTGGCCTTACTTTTACCTATGCTTGGCAGAAATGTGTTTTGTTGCAACTACAGTATTTAGTGTCAGTAGTTCCGGATTGTTTATTTCATATGTTGATGGCTATCTATGTACTGTTTTTATACTTTTTATTGTGTGGCAATATGTGGATATTTCTCTTACCAGGGACCAATATCATATTGCTAATATCATAAGTTTCATATCATGTCGATTTGTTGTGAGTACATTACTAATAAACTGTCAAGTTAAATCTAAACATTCTGCATGCAAAGCAACAAAAAATCTCACAGATATCTTTTTGATTATGTCAGTCATAGCAACTAAACACAATCCACAATTATACAAAGTCACAAGATATTGCAAGTGCACAAACAGAATGTATGTACATTTATGTTCAATCAGACCTGACATGTTTTAAATCTACAACCCCAAGTCTACTTAATGATAATACCACCATGCTTTTACAGACGACCATTAAGTGGGACCGTACACAACAAAAAAGTTAAAATTTAATTCAAAGACATTGTCAAAAAACTAAATACTTAATTCTAGCCACAAAATCTGCTTGTAATATAAATTTTCACAGTTGATTATCGAAGAGGGCTTTGAAAAAGAGAAGTCAAACTAAAACCAGACACGAAATAAAACAGCTGAGCTGGCCATTTTCAGGAAAGAGTATTACAACTTAAAACTAAAGGAGCAAACAACTCTGTTCAACAGAGCTTAAGCCACAATTAAAAAACAACTTAAAAGCTGTCCATAGTTCCAGGCTGCCAATTAGTTTGACCCATATACACTTTCATCGCTGTATGCAATGTACAGAAAAAAATCCTCCTCATGGTGTTCCTGCACCAAAGAGCAAGTTTAGTATTTTAAAACAAATTTTAATTTCTACTACGAAATTTTAAATTTTATACCTGGTACAGCTGACCCATGGTGGTACTAGTGGGAGGAATCACATTGTTCACAAAAAAGAAAAGCGCCTCCTCTGGACGAAGATGAATCCTCTTGCGTATCAGAAAATAAAACTGACCAACTGTAAATCCAGCAAAACATACTTTTTGATGTACTTATCAATGACACATGTTGAAACCTAATACTGGAAAAATGATGGCAACCTCACGGTGCCTAACGAAGTTGCATGGCACTAACTTAGTGCTACTATCTGCAAGAGTAGGTAAATTTTTGTTAAATATCTTCCTTTGTTGTCCAGTGATAGTATTTTAAAGGATGTTATGCCAAAACTTAACAAAAAAAACTTAAAACCGCTAATCTGGTATATATATTGGTTATTAGGTGAACACCGTTACTTCTTTTGACCTTGCAACCTTCCCTGATTGACAAGCAAGGTCAGGCCTATGTGACATACCTTTTCATGCACTATCACTTTACCTGTAAGATCAGAAGGAACCAAATATTTTTTCTTGTCAAGATCTCCAATTCTTGCCTTTGCTGCTTTCTCCACAATAACCTTAACAAATACACATGTTTGAGTGCATTTATTCACATATTTTGAAAATCTTGAATTTTGCACACTTACAGGCACTCGGTCAGGATATTTTCTTCTGATTTTTTCACCCTCATTTCTTCTTTTGTCAAATGTGTGTTCTTCTTTGTATTGCCACTTCATGGTTATTCCTGTCAGGTGTTTTACAGGCGAATGGCTACAACACAAAATAAGTCACATTGTTTTTATACATGACAAATAATTCTAGCACAGTTTAGTAAACTTGTAACTCTAATTGCTAAATTTTCAACTGCTTAAGTGACTGAACAAAAATAAAACAACACTGTACTTATTTTTGTTTAATATATCTTTGCTTTGATTAGCGTTCAAGACATTTTCACACTTGGCGAACATACACAGCCAACATACACTAATGAAGGCTGCCAGTTTTTTTGGGTGAAGCAAAATTGTAGACAACTTTAATTTTTAATTATTTACGAATGAAACTAATGTACAAAAACGTATTTCGTGCATGATAACGCCATTTTATTTTAACGTAGCGTGAGATATAGCATGACAACTAATTTTATTTCGTTTTTCATTTTAATTTAAGCCGAACTAAACCTGCACAAGTAACAACTTCCCTACAACATTCCCTATAAATCAACAAAGCAAACAACAAGCAGGGAAGGTCAGCTGACTGAAACACAACAAAGCATGACGTCACAAGCAATATTGGAGCGGTTAATATTCATCCGCCTCTACCTTTTTCGTTGTGTGAACTTTATTTACAGTCTTTTCTGCTGTAAATTATTACGTTTATAATTATTATCCAATTTTTATAGACTTGCGTACATGGATAAAGTTAACTTCACCCATCAGTTAGGCTACATCGTTTTTTTGTTTTTATAAAGGCATGATATCGATGTATTCACCACCCTTTAGCGAAGCATTAAGATTTTTAATCAGATAAACAATCATTTTTGTTTACAACTCAGGAGCATCAAACGATATATATAGGTTAAGTTACCATTGAAAAATATTCACCCCTTTGTTGATGAACAAAACCCACCTATTTAGTGACTTTCTCAGTTGCTCAATTCCCTGGATATAAGAGCACTCAAAAAACTCTCTCAAGGCTTGAAGGAAGTTATTTTAGAATATAAAATAAAAGTAACAATAGGATAATTAATAATTACGCATTGTGCATTAAACTTTAACAAATGCCAATTTAGTGATCTGATAAATGATTGTGTGAAAATCTGTGTGGGCCTATGTGCACACTTTTTTAAAAGGTCTAGGTTCCTGAACAGTATACCTGCTGGATTTCCTCTCAT
Organism: Phallusia fumigata; assembly: GCA_008931825.1. NCBI lineage: Eukaryota > Metazoa > Chordata > Ascidiacea > Phlebobranchia > Ascidiidae > Phallusia > Phallusia fumigata. The sequence continues at coordinate 327 of QXVZ01015845.1, read as the reverse complement.
AGACTATGCCCTGCATGCTTTTGCTGCACAACATAGAGCTATGCAAAATGTTTCTTAAGCTTACAATATTTCCTGAGCAGCGTGAAGTGTTGATTTGATGTAACAACTTAAGGGCATTTGTCAGCGTAGGGGTAATCATTAGATGTGGATGAAGAATTAAGGCGATAATGTCCTGTAGAAACGAAGCAACCGTGCCTGTCAAGGGACATAGCTACATTGGTCTAAATCGCTTATACCGTATCACAAAAAACATTTTTTAACAGAGAGATTAAATAAGATCATGTTTAAGCTGTTCTCTCCAAGAGGTTTTGCCCTTGAGATCACACT
>QXVZ01015843.1:0-17144 GCA_008931825.1 Phallusia fumigata | reverse complement strand
AAAAACTAATGTAAGTCGGTCAGCACTCTACATATACCCCACCCAAACCAGAATATTTGACGCAAATTTTTGGATGTTTTTGGCATAAAAGCTATTAAACAAAACAGTTTACGTTGCAAATGATAGGCAGATAAAGTTAGAAAGACTTTCGATAATGAATATGGTGTAATTACAACATATCGTACATCTCGTTTGAGCAACATCAAATATGTTGATTTGGGAACCTTAAATGTTCGCGATGTTTTTTTATTACAGTGCGAGTTATCATGAACACAGAACATAGTATTACAGGAAAAATTATCATAAACACAGTGCTAACAGTTAAGGATCTTGTTTCTGATCGCGTGAAAACTAACGATTTTGTTTCTGATCGATTTGTTAACCACAATATTTCATTTCATGTGCTGTATCTTGTCCAACACGTTTCATAACAAATATTGCAAAAATATTTTCAAATATTGATTCAATTTACAGTAAGAAATTTTTGTGCAACATCGTAGCTTACATATAAAGCAGATCCACTTCCACGTGAAAATGATGTGGGAATTCGGGGAGTAATTGTGTAGTTGCATTTCATTCGGCTTGTCACTGTATAGTTGCAAGCCAATCTTGTCAACCAATATCCATTACTTGATGATGACGGAATAACGAAAGTTGTTGGCAAATCGCTTGCATCAAGATGCGAATCACATGAAGCTTCTTCGTTGACTAAAAGTTATGCAAATCAATATGTTACGTGCATACAATATTAACCGTGCTAATTCACCAGTTAATCAAGGTAACCTCACAAAAAACATAACAGAGAACTTGTATGTAGTGAATACATTCTATTGCAAACGTTTCGAAAATCGCTGTTGTAGTCATCAGTGCTTAATGACGAGAAGCTTAAAACCGTGAGTAGTAGTATGGAGAGTGTGACGTAATTGGTGATGTCATTATAACGTAAAAAGATGCGTTTGTTAATATTTGAGAGTATAACTTTTTTTGCAAATAGTTTTTCTTTCACGTGATCAGTAAGTTGCGGCCAGGTTGTCTTTCAAATCAGCGCTTTTTGTTGCTGTTTTTGGGTCACTGAATGTAGAGGAGCGTCGTTGCCAAACTAGATTTTGAATCGCCCAGTTTGTGACACATGTTTGCAACTTTAATTACGCTGAAGAAAGAGGTATTTTTTTTAACATTTCTGCAGAATAGTAAGTTTTTGTATGCTTACTCATCAGTTAATCGCAATACTACAATGCTTATCCTGCCCCTGTTGCTTACAACAACGAAAATCAGGCAAACAGCAGAAAAACTTCTAATTTAAGTTTTTCACATATTGCGAGCTCGTCCTTTTTTGCTGTCTTCTCTACTTTGGATTTGGCTATTTTCAACAGTTTTTTTGGCAAAGCTGCATCACAAAGTGAAAACATATCTAGGAAAATTTGTTGTAAAATCCCCACAAAACGAAACTCCAATTCGTTTGCAAAATAAATCCGTAATTTCAAAGTATATTCTGTCTACTCGCGTTTGGATAAAGGGACGCCCATGAAAAAAATCGTGTAGGCCTACCTTTTAAAACTAACAAACCATCTTTTAGCTAACTTTATGACATAGATTATTAGGTATTTTCCTAATTGCAAAAACATTAAATAAATTATCACCGTTTTTCAGAAAAAACATGGTTTTAAATGTGCGATCAATCAATCAAGTTTATTTTGTTCACAGCGCTTGAAAGGAATTGGAGTAAATATGCTTTTCACAATTACTGGAAACAAAAAAATTATTATAGCTGACCCGTCTAATCGAAAATGGCAAATTTAATCATGTTTTTAGAGCGATTGAGGAAAAGAATTAGATTTGGATATTTTTTCAAACAATGCAACACATGAAACAATGTGAATTCTTGAACGCGAGATTAGAGTAATTTCCGTGGGCAATAATTAGAAGCATGCCAGGCAAGGGTAATCAGTCGAGAACAGGTTTGGAGCACAATTAAGACAAACACCCCCGTGGTATGTAAGTAGTGGACTTCGTGGTCTTGCATACCATGTACACAATAACTTGTAGGATTTCTTGTCACCGTTGGTTAAGAGTAAGCGATTAATATTTCACGTAGATGCCTCCTTTCACTATCATACTTTCGGAAAAAAATGATGTTCTTTCTTAACAAACAAGATTTTTATAGTTTTTACTTTTGTTTCAAAACTACAAGGAATTATCAAAAAAAATGCTTATAGCAGTGTCCTCGTTACTAATAGCTTCCAAAACACCCTTACACATGTATCAGAACAAACAAACCTTTAACAAATGCAAAGTAAGGGGTAGTTAAACCGCCTAAAGACAAATCGCAACTGAGATACATTGATCCAGATTCGGATATGACAATTCCATTTGTTCGTCCATCTCCAGTGAAAGTACCAAGCAATCTTCCAGACCTGCTTGTACCTTTATAAACCTTAAATGTATAACAAACCCAAGGTAAAAAGGTGTTTTTGTAAAATGTGTAAAGCCAAATAACATATTTATTTTTTTTCTTGACAGTCAGTTTTTCCGAGGATGTTTGTTCGTTCTACGGTAGTGGTTCTCAAACTTTTCCAAATATGTGCGTACCCATCCCCTCGCCATGTTTGTGATGATTCAGGGACCACTAAAAACTGACGCAAATTCACCTCACTCGATTACATTTCAGATTTTTACTCGGTTTGTTTCCTATCCATTAGTTACCGAGCAAAGATTGTTTCCTATCGTTCCGTAGTAAAGATGAATCGCTCCATGGCCACCACTTCCGGTGTTGAATCCTTTTTCAAAACTTGTGCATGAACTTAAATCGGTATGAGATGGACCAACACCAGTGTATGACGATGGTCGACATGATGATCCTTCGGCTTTAAGAATAGGCTGGTAAGGCACAGTTTATCCAAACTAAAAAACTTAAGTTACATCACACAAACTCTGTTCAATAGATAATTTATGGAAAAACTCTTTCTTTAGTTTGAATGTCATTGTTGTCGTGTTATAATCTATTACGCCATACGTCGTTTATCGCTTATATGACTAAGGTAACGGAAGGTAACAGTCAGATATTAGATGCGTGTTTTGATCAAAATGTTAACATTCACTTGATTTACAAACCTTGTAAGTAGCTGGTCAACATCTTTCACCCAATCAACAAATAATGAACAATCATAAATATTCGACATTTTGTCAGTTAGTTAAGGCTGCACTTGCAATTTGTAAAACCATTTTTTACCTAAAGCCAGTTTTGTCATCATCCACACACCAATCAATATCATCTTCATCTTCAACATATGGTACTGGTTTTACTAGCGAATTATCTTTGAAACCTGTCACATACATAAACCAAATGTAGACACACAAAATAGCTCTTGACCTGGACATAAAAAATATTGTAACGCTTGTCAGCACTTATGTCGCAATTACACTGAGGTCCAACTGTTAACAGCTATCAATGCAGGTAGTACAGCACTTTGCTTTTTCTTCTGATCAAACAACACACTTTACTGATTTTAGTACTTGTTATATAACGTCAGACTGAATTCCAAATGCTTTAACAAATGATTTGATTCGAGTCGAACGTCTAGTTTTATGCGATTTACTTGCGGCAGAACCGCTTGTGGTGTAGGTTGCCTTTTTTGTGACAGCCTGAGCACGTTATGGACTTGCTGCGTATTACACAAAGACACTTGTTGTTCCCGTTCGTTTCAGTTATGCCCAAGGCGTAATTGAACTTCCGTATCTGTTGCGTGATCAGTGCAACCGCATCTTGCAGTGTTGTCAACAATAAACGCCTTGTCGAGTCTCGCGAAGTAAGTTTCCTCCCACGCTATCATGTTGCTGCAGTTGGGCTAATTAATGCTTATCGTTTGCCATAGCATTTCCAACCCGCGCGATATTATTCATAAATATAGCCGTTACCAAGGCTCCAGTAGAACTTCGACCGTGAGTGATAATATCGTTTGCTAGATGCAACTTAACGATTAAATTCAAGTCAAACGGTTCTAACAAAGTGTAGTTTAGTAGTTAATACGCAACACAACAAAGCAATACTCGAACTATTTAGTCCAAATTATGCTTAATACTTTGCGAAGATTTTTCTTTGGGCAAACCCAAGTCTCATCGCGGGTTATGGGATACAAATGTTTCGAGACAAGTGAAACAGCAACAAATGAATAAATTTTGCCTTTTCTTGCACCCAGTTGTAAGTCGTCATACCCACTTCTATTGTCTGTGCACAAATTTTCAGTTTCTTTCGTATTCGGTATATGACGCGCTAAGAACACCACTGTGCACATGAGGGATAAATTTTTAGAACAAATCTATTTCGTTGAAATTTATGAATATGGAGTCATTTTCAAACAAAACCTATCTTGTTGCTAACGAGTTGACAAATCTTTAACATCAATTGGTACAGTTTCTCCTCGCAACTAATTTATTTCAAAAGCCAATCCTATTTGACCTAAGACATATTAGAACCTATTTTTTTTCTTTTGTGCACATACATTACCTCAGACAATTCAGCAACTTAAACTTGTTGAACGATTATTTTATTTGGCGCAACTCAAGTGTAATTTGGCACGGTGGATCAAATAGGATGTCCTTGCTATACGTTAGGAAATCATTAGGTTTGGCATTTTCAGACTTCTCATGCAAAGTTGGCAAGAAAGTCGCAAAAATAATCCGTTATATTTCCATGTGGTAGGTGGACATTTGCTATAAAAACTAATTGCTACAAAATTTGCGTAAGTTAAGCGCAGGTTAAATATCTTTCATACAGCGTAAGTTACAGATTATACCAGTAGTCACGCGATATAACATATACAACGAGAGAGACTAAAGATGTTTCGTGGACCTCTTAAAATCGCTTTAGCGACCCCTTAAGGAACCGCGGACCACTTTTAAACTACTGGTCTCCGCGTAAAGTGCTTGGTTCAACTACTGACATGACAAATGAAAACGCATTCCTTTTCTGCTTTTGTTTAGTTTAATTTAATTGTTAGCTGATTTTTTATCCTGGTGTGTTGTATTTCGCGCTTTGAGTGTTATTTACTCTGAGGAAGATGACCTGTATAGGACGTCGAAACGTCGGTACGCAAAATATATTTGCCAGAAGAGCCTCACAAAATCATACACTGCCTGGTAGCAACAGTTTATTTGTTGATTTTACGTTAAAGCAATAAACAATTATACAACTATTACAAGTGGCGGTTCAGAAAGTGTCGTCATAGTTGACAAACGCCTTCGCTTGTGAAATGGCCGTTCACAGTCTCGCACATTTTTTTTAAGGATCCGATTTTGATTGAGCAACTTTACACAAATATTTGTGCAATATATTTACAACGAACGGCACTTACATGTTTAACTTGCCACAAATCGTGTGGTAACGCTTTACAGAGCATAAATTTACAAATAATCGGAAAAACAAATGCAAAAGATAATATTTGTAAAGTGTAAAGATTNAGAATCTCTCTTCCCTTCGGTGCCTCTTCGTTTGCTCGTGAAATGTATTCTTGTGAGAACAGCAGCTGGTGCAGAGTTCTCATTTCCTGCCAAGTATCTTCGTCCAGGTCTACAATTCATTTGAAAACCGAGTTTTCACTTGCGTTGTCAATGAGGCTACTACTAGTCTGGTAACAGATTACAGTTGGTTTGTGCCATCGCATGCGTTTTATTTAAATACAGCATACTACGTATGATGGTTACTTTAGAGGAAAAGAAATAACACCAGGTAACGAGGTGGGTTACATTGATTAATTGTTTGTGAACTGAGCAGAATTTCTTATCTTGAAGGGTGTAAGCTGCATGTTTTAGGTGGGTTCATTAAAATAAACAAGTCGACTCTTCAGTTATACTTTGTCTAAAAAGGGTATGTACCTTTGGCACCCTTTTTACTGCCTAACCGACTGCAACGATACGTATTTTAGGTCTAAGATATGCGGTGAGATTTACGGACACGCATTGCAACTGAAGCTCCCCAAATTACTTCTCAAAGCTACAAATGATGCCAATGTATTTATAATGGTTTGCTTTACAACAAAAACTCACAAAGGCCCCGGTCTTTTACCCGTGTTTGTGTTGCGATTTTAATAGCCATGTCTGATGGGCAAACATGAGCGATTCAATTGAAAAATTACGGTTGTACAGCTTTCTTGCCTTTAACTCGTTTTGTATTCGTTGTTGCAACTTTTTTCCCCGGATGCGAAACAAGAAAACATTCGAAGGTTGAATATCTGTCGTCCATGCATAACACCTGGCGCCCCAGATTTGGTTTGTTCCTCACAGCCTAAAGCAAAACCAACATTTATGTTTATTCAAATTAAATAAGTAAAGCTGCGTTACTCAAAACAAAATTATGAAAGAACTTTGCCTTTGGGTCTCGGGATTACAGTTTCCGATGGATGAAATGTAATTGGAAGTAAGTTTTGCTTTGTTACTTACCGTGACGTAGCGATTTCCTCCTTCGTAACCATAGCTGTATTGATGAGGGTTTTCCCAGTCTCTCACCACAACCATTAATCGTTTTCGCTAGCAAAACAAAACGCCGAGTCGCTAATTTGCAATAGGTAATCAACATATGTGGTAACTTCTAACGCTATGTTTTTACAATTACTTGGAAAACTGCAACGTTTATTTCAAAACATTAATTTGGACCTCAAAGGCCAAAAAATAGACATAAACTGGAACAATAAAAAATGTTTGCTTTCGTAAAAAGATACAAACCCTGTTTCTTCCAATTTCCAGATGTTTTGTGTACAAAGTAAGAGCCTGCAAAAATGTTTTGATAGTTTTAGAGTGCTATTGTAAATTTATGTGAAACACAATTTTTTATACTTACAGCATATGTATCTAAATGTTTCCATCTAAAATCCTGTTTCACGTTGATTATTTGCATAAAACCGAGGGTTAAACTGATTGCGAAAAGGTAGGCGTCTTTGCATTCGATCCTGTCTCCAGCTTCAATGCCTTGCGTGTCCATTAGAAACACTGCAACCTTAGCAGAAGATTTAAGAAACCAATTTAGCTTTTATTGCGCATCAACGACGCTCCTTCTGTTTTCGTTGCAAATTTGATCACTCTGAGACATTGCAAACCTTACGTTATGCTGGAAAACTTTTTGCAAGATCTTTACACGTGCATAAACGATTGCACCGCAGGTTCTTGTACATTATGTCGTCAAATAATGGGTAACGTTTCAATTTTTTTAATTAAAACTTTGAATTGCTAAACGTACGTGTTTAAAGATCTGATTGCACCATACATCCCGCTATTATTGCCAGTAGTTCGTAACTTGTGCTTTATCTAATAACCAGCAGGTGCTTTCCCTGACCAAGCCAACTGGCTGTAGGCCAAGAGTTTCGAACAAAATTGGTTAATAGCTGTTACCAGTACAGACCTGCTTACTTCCAGAGCTTTTGTACAAGGGTTTAGTGGTCATGTAAATTCCATCAGTTTCCGATTCCACTTGTCTAGTAGATGTAAAGACCTGCATAAACTCCTGCTGTCTGTTTTCATCCTGTAAAGTATATTGTCACAAGAACATTTTGTAAAATAATATGCCATATTTGGTTAACGTTATGCATCAAAAGAACTAAAGTTGTGTCCGTACAATTAAAACGAACAAATTAAACTTTTAAATGCAAAAATGCATACGCGATGATACCCATGCACAATTGCCGAAAAGTAACTAAACTAGGAGGGTTATAGGATATAAATTAACCGCATTTTTATCTTTAAGTCTCATAGTTATAAGTTTTTCATGGTATGATTGTTTATACAGCCGCATGGGTCCTCATTTTATAATTTGACCCATTGTAGAGACCTAGCGTGGCACCAGCTTTGGTTTCCGAGTATTAAAATTTCGGTAAGTGTTTTAAAACATAGCAACTGGAGTGAGTACGAGGGTTTAGTTCTTTTGTTCAAAGAAGATAATCTGATTAATATTGATGCGAAACTTTTTCCAACATCATAAGCAATGCAGGCAACAAAGTATGAAGCTGAACATTAGTACGGACCACTTGCTAATCTTGTTACTCTTTTGGGCTGGCTGGGTAACCATTGGAGTTATGGGGGTCAAACGAAACGGATGACACAACTCCTTGATCATATCTACTACCACAAAAGGACAAATCTGCAGAGGATACTAAAATGGAAAAAACAACTTGTTACGAACAATGACTTACATGTACGGGATGGTCACGCATGAGATGGTAAAACACGTTCAGTAAATAGGATTTTTCTGACTTTGTCGGTCCAGACACTGAATAAATAGCGATTGGAACATCAAGCAATTCTGGTTTGCCGATTATCTGTGCAAACTCATCACACAGAAAATTCAGATTTCTGTCCGTTAGTTTGCGCACAAAGTCTGCCATATTTTAACCTGTTAGTAACAAAACAAAGAATTAATGATTATACTAAGCAACACGTTTAGGCCATGGCTTCTCATGCACATCACCACTTTGTTTAGGCATTAAATACGGAACTTAATGTTTAAAAACATGCCTCTGTATTACATACCATCAAAAACGCAACAAAGTACAGGAAACTGAACATAACCATTGCAGTTTCAATTAAATTAAGTTATATCTTGATAATCAGTTTTTTTTCCCTGCACTGTCAGATAGGCCTACTTGTAAACTAAATTTACTGTAAATGACATCGGCCCCGTCAGTGCGTCAGCAGCACTGCACAGCAATTCACCCAAACATGAGTATTGGAGCGAACCAAAGCAATTGGTCCTGACTTTTTGTACGTGGATTGATCAACTGGAACCGAACGGCATTGAAGCGACATGGCTGCGGTGAAATGTACAAGCTAAGGCAAATTCAAAACAAAAAGTCAACAAAATGTTAATAAATTTAGTTGCTTTTATGCTTTACACGTTTATATTCTGATGATTTATTACTTAATATCACTTGGTAAATTTTGCTAACTATGTTGCTAGCGGTTTTTGAGCTGCNCCAAACCATTTTCCCACTCTGTTTAGAGCAAGCCTGATTAATTTTATTTCGAAAAGTTGATTTGATCTCTACTTGAACTTATCGATTTGCTTAGCTTCCCACTGTATATGTCATTCATTTTTAGTTTTCACCTCGGTAGTAAAAACATCAACTTGGTGATTGAGTGTTTAAATATTTATATTGCAAACGTTCAAATTGCAGTTAACATTCAGAATCATGCAACGTTTCGATTCTACCTACTAACTTCTACCCGACAGGTTTAAGATGAGTTTAACAACACTAGAGGCAAACATTGCGTGCTAGGCGAGCATTACGCTTTTCCTGTCACCCGAGTCGCTTCGTCTGGCATAAAAGTTTTCGGGTATTCCCCTAGAAGTAAAGCACCTGGCATTCGTGCCCTAGAACAGAGTTACACAACCGTTAGCGTTGAAAGAGTCATAATTTCACAACTGGGTATGTTTCCATCAAACTATAACTCACTTGGAGCGACGACGTTATAATGCCATCAAGGGGCTTGGGGCAAAACTATCTGAAAGTAACTTTAGACCACAGTGCATGGTCATCCACGGCAGATTAAGAAAATTAATGTCGTTTTCGTGTTCTTTTAGCAGTAACAAGCAACCCAAAGCAATTAGACCTGAAACACACAATAAACAGGTTTTTTAAAAACTTTTTTATAATTCTTGTCCAAATCAACACAGTTATTTGTGTCTATCAGGGCTTTTCCGCCAGAGGTTTGTGAGTAGTTGGTCTTTTGGAAACCAAAGCGTGAGCGAATCGCCAACGAAGTCTAAAGAGTTGAAGGGCGATCGCTCGATGACGTCATATGCCTCTTTTCCAGTGTAATTATACCACGTGTAGTTCTGCTCGTCTGTTTTCCATTCGCACATCTCTGTGGGTTGTACTTCCTCGTGTCGAGGCAACTGAAAAATACACAAAAAAATTCATTAAAATTCATATTTAACTTTCAAAACAGCAACATTTTTGTAAGAACACTACAGTACAGTGGTTATGCACAATGCATATTGTAGAATTTTGAATTTCAAACTTCGGATCCAACGTGTACAATCCTTAGCACACTAATTTGTAGCCAATCGCTCAAATAGAAGCACGAACCCAACGCTTTATGTGAAACCAAATAATGTATTACATTACTGACTTTGTACAGTCACATGACTTGTAACTAGGCGCTGTGCAGCTTCCTCCAGCGATATCGGAACAACATGGAGTATCACTTGAGGGGTTGCACCCAAGCAGGCAGCCCAGGCCAATAGCTGCCTTATATTTTTGGTAGCTTGCTAAAAAACACAAAATAGATTTCAGCATAAGCGGAAAATTCTTTATCTTTTTTACTTACTTTGTATTTCCGCATTTGCCGTCATCCCGCCATAACTTGTCGGCAATTTTTCGCTCAGTCCAATAACCATGATATATCTCATCGTAATATGAAGAGTTTTTTGATGCCTTGGCCAAAGGGACCCATTTGCCTGCAGTCATTTTAAGCAACACTTCTTCACATTTGGGATTGCAAGCCGGTTTGCTTGTGGAAATTGTAAAGTAAGCCGGTTCGCTTCTGGAGGTTGTAAGATGCTGTTTCTCGACCAACAAATAGGTGGTAAATGTGCACACACAGATGGTCAACAACAAAGCAGCTGTTTTATTCATACTTCTACGAATCAAGCTATTAGATGTCATACTGTACTGTGATATATCCTACAAAAATGACGCTGGATTCCAGCAGTAGGCTAGGTTTGCTCCCTTCTTAGACTTTGTTTCAAACAGCTATAGTCCTCAAAACATAATTCAAGCTCTTAAATAGACTCAGATGTCACTCAAATTAACCAAGCATTGTATCACATACAACAGCGACATAATTGAATTGTTAAGCATGATTGGCATCCGTATTTTTGCAACAAAGACAGTAACAGAAATATAATCGTGAAGATGTAAGAACATGTAGTAAAGTGCCACAAAATGAGAAAAACAAAAAATCTCGCGTTACCTTTCTCCATTGACTGCCAGCTATTGCCGAACCCACCTCCACATAGCAAAATATTTTTTGTACCCACTCTGATAAGACCACAAACTAAGGTTAGTTTATTCTCTGGGTCGAAAGTGACAACAGAACAGATAAACTTTAGTGCCATTCGTCACAAAGGACCTGCACCATTTGTCCCAGTTGCCCTCTTTTTGTGAAGAGCCCACGCATTCGTCCTATAAAATCCCGTCAGACCATGCTAAGCTCAGAGTCTCAAATTTTTTTGACAGCAGTAAAAACAAGTTAATTTGTCCATGGCTCATTAAACGTCTTATTTTGCCAGAAATTTTCAATTTTTTTTTTTTAGTTGTTTTATTTGAACGTCACAAAAACTAGTTTGACTGTTGACTGTGTTTTTTGGGGGTACTTGGTCTTTAACTGTTACTATAAAAGTACTAATGGCATATTATAAAAGTACTATTGGCATACGATACTGTCATGCTGCACCGATCAGGAACTCAAAAAGACCCTTTAGTGCAAAATGGTGTCAATAACATCGTTTTTTGATGGGAGCTAGAACAAGAACCGTGAAGAGTTGTTACGAGAGAACCGCCATATGAGTTGCTGTAACAAGGACAGGACCTAATCACTTGATTTTTCGTTGTGGCATTTATTACGCGTTGTAACATCTGGACGTTTATATTTCCGCTTCTGCGTTTGTGGCAAAGAAGCATATACGCTGAAACGCGTGGATGTCAATCATTCGTAACAATTTTCTTAGAATGGCATTGTGTAGAAAACAATGCTTGGCTTGTTTCCTGGCCGTTAAGTAACATATGAGTATATTCCAGCGATCACATTTATTATGCTTTGGCTATGTAGTTGTTCAAAACAAAGTTCTTTCATGAGAGTTTTGTATATTGCTTTGGAATTGAATTTGGAAATTATTTGAAAACTCTTGTAAAACTTCTGCGTACAGTTTGACCGGCATTTCAAACAGCAGATGAGTTTGTTTGGTGGCCCTCTAGTGCAGAGGTTTGTCAGATCGATTTTATTTACCTGGAAAACCATTTTCTTTTTACGTCCATTTTGTGCCAGGCTGTGTTTGTTACTGCTGTTGTTAAGCGCCATTGCACCAGAATGCATCAAATTTGAAATAATTTGGCCGCAAGTGTTGAGGGTGTATGCCAAGGTTCAACCCAGAAGGGTTATTCGTTTGGAGTATGTCACATGTGTGTCCGTTCTGTTGTGTACTTTGTTAAACGGATAAATGCCCAGAAAGCCGGCCTGCAAAAGGCGTTGTACCGAATCGGCGTCGGCGTTTTTACGTATTTTTCTTTTTGTACGGCCAGGGCTGGAACAACCCAGGTTACACGACTAGAATCCAGCCTCTTTTCGCTGGACAACATATGTATAGGTTAAGTACCGTTGCCTAAAACATGCCGTACATGGCAGCTTTTGTCAGGTTTTTACCAACTGTTAATTTTAACGGTATAGGTATTGGGTATGCCGCACGCAATATGGCATCTGACAACTTGCGCCGTTAAAGTATGGCAAAAAAATGCTGTGTTGTTGACCATCTGTGCTCACATGTTTTGTTACTTGTTGGATCGCTAGTCATTCCATTAACAAACACCGCTGCCTGTAGCATGCTGCATATGTCATCTTCTCGCAGGGGTGCGCCATATATCGACCTTAGGAATCAGAAATGAATTATAGGTATGTGGGGCGAGCACTTGGTCGAATGGTCCAAGGCGCTCGACCCATATACAGAAATAAAAAAACTGATCAGGATTAGTTCTCGGGATCGTCTTGGGTTCGAACCCCGTGAAAAAGATAAAAATGTAAAAAAAAAATTAAAAAAAAAAATTATATGTGCTCATTTAGTTCTGGGATCTGTTTTGAAACTTTCATGCAAACCCACGAAAACGGCACTCGTGTATTAAACACAGTTTTATAAACGGAACACCATCCGCTTACATTTCGCTAGCTCAAGTCGTGTTTTGTTGATTTACCGTTCAATTTTTACTGCATAGGGTATATCACAAAACAGTACGACATCTGAAAAATTGAATTGCAGCAGCATGGTTAAAAAACATATTGTGTTGTTGACCATTTGTTGTTGGACGTTTGCGATCTACGTATTAATCGAGGTACAGTATCTTCCAACCTTCACAAGCAAACCGGCTTACTTTACAATCTCCACAAACAAACCGGCTTGGAATACGGAATGTAAAGAAGTGTTGCTTAAAATCACTGCTGGAAAATGGGTCCCCTTGGCGAGACCAGTTAGAAACTCCTCATATTTCGATAAGATTTACCATGGTTATTGGACTGAGCGAAAGATTGTCGAGCAGTTATGGAGGGATGACGGAAAATGTGGAAATACTAAGTATATAGAAAAGGTAAAGTCCGTCAAGATCCGCTTATGTTAATACCTTTATTTTTCAGCAAATTACCCACAATGAATGGCAGCGATTGGCCTGAGCTGACTGCTTGGTGTAACCCATCAAGTGATACTCCATGTTGTTCCGATATCGCTGGAGGAAACTGTGCAGCGCCTAGTTCCAAGTCATGTGACTGTACAAAGTCAGCAACCTACTGCATTATTTGGTTTGCCATAATGGTTATAATGTATTGTAGTAGACAATTATGTCGATATTGACGAATTGTAATGATCTAAATTGATCGACGAGTTGTATAGGGGCTTGATAAAAATCACTAAATAGATTTAATTTCGTTGCAGAAGTGCTTTTGTTGCATAATGAGATGTTACTTCATTCAGTTGCCTCAACATGAGGAAGTACAACCACGCAGAGATGTGCGAATGGAAAACCGACGGGCAGAACTACACGTGGTATAATTACTCAACCGGAAAAGAGGCATGTGGCGTCATCGAGCGATCACCCTTCAAATCTTTACACTTCGTTGGCGATTCGCTCATCCGAAATATGTTCTACGCACTTTTAATGATTCTCACAGACGATCCAGTTAGTGGAGCGTGGAGCAAGAATATGAACGAACAACAAAAGTCGTATTGTCGCTCCGAAAAGTTTTTCTTTACCAAATGTCACGAAGTTATTCGATCCCTGGATATGCTGGAAAAACCGGAAAAACTTTGTGGAGGAAGAAAACCGAACTTTTCTATTGACGCCACAATTGAATATGGCCCAATGGACATCACAGTTCGAAAATTTGTCACTGACCGAACTGGGCGGGAAGGTTCGATAATCTTTCTTCACGTTGGTCTTCACATGGGAATGGACGCTAGATACGTCATCGAAAATTATCTCAAATTAAATATTGAGAATCGTAACAAATTCTACAAAGACAGGAACATGCCAAATGCCGTGAAATGGCCGCAAATTTATTTTGTTCCTCCACTGTTACCTGGCCTGATGAAGCCACAACGTTATTTGGCCAGCCAGGGAAAAGACGCAGCTTTTGCATTTGCTGATGAAATAAAAGCTTTTTGCGATAAAAACGACATCACGTTTTTCGACGTGCGACCGTTTTCCAAGTTTGTTCACAGCTTCGACGGAACTCATTACGGATTGGGCGTAAACTTGATGAAAAATCAATTGTTGTTAAATCACTTTGACTGCATAACCTGACATATACAATCAGCTGTGTGCAAAATACATTACTACTGTCACCAATATCGTTTTTGACAGGTGTCAGAGAAAGAGTTGTTAGGAGTAAAGATTTCTAATTTGCTATAATCAGGACAGGACATTGTATCAGAAAAAAATGTGGCCTTGTCGCAAAGGGTGCTGCTCAAATCTGTCTCAACATGCGCCTGGCGGGTACTTGACTGTGGCCCCAATTTCCTACTATAATGCGACACCACTAGATGGCGCGCAGATCTTGCTTCCTCTTACTTAACTTAGCTCTGCCTCCTAGCCGACACCTATCTTCTCTGCTTGGTGCATTACCCGTTGCTAAATAAGCTAGGGTATCAAAAATATACAATACATTGCTGGAAAATTCATCAATTCAAAAGCAAGCATGCCATTTGACCAAGCAAACAAACGAAAGAAAACCAATATTTGTCGCTTGCGAACATCAAAATTAAATTCCACCACCTTGGTAATATAGAACACGTTGTGTCACAGCACGTTTGTGGAAATGCACAAACCACGTGACCAACGCTATGACAACGACCATGATGAGAACAATAAATCCAACGTAAAATCCATTCCAACTCTTTTTTACATCGTTTAGTGGTTCACGTTCCTGGCCATCTAAAGAAAACCGCTGGTCAGCCAAATATGGACAGGAAGTGTTTAGAGCAACCGCTTTTGCATTAAAGAACGTAATCTGGGTACAACTTATTTTTCGCTTACCAGCGGCAGAGTTTTTCGCATTGCTTGAGTTTTGCATTGTTCTGACATACTGACGAATGCCAATACAGGATTTTTTATCTTTGGAGAGAAGACGTCCTTCGAAGCACGAGCATTGAACATTTCCATCTTTCAAGTTGCAAAAATCCGAACAACCGCCATTGTTCTGGAACATAAGTAAACTCTGGATAATGTACTCTTATTGACTATTTGCCAATATATATGATTTAAAAGTTTGAAACATGCGATATTAAATATACATGATACTAACATAATGTAATTAACTGTCTTTGTCTCGTTTGAAATGTAAAAGCTCTTGGCACAAAATCCTGTATATTACAAACTACTACTCAGCAAAGTTGTCCGATCAAAATAGAAATTCCCGGGTTAGCTCGATTATTTTAAAAGAAAT
This sequence comes from Phallusia fumigata, assembly GCA_008931825.1. Classification (NCBI taxonomy): domain Eukaryota; kingdom Metazoa; phylum Chordata; class Ascidiacea; order Phlebobranchia; family Ascidiidae; genus Phallusia; species Phallusia fumigata. The sequence continues at coordinate 1,454 of QXVZ01015843.1, read as the reverse complement.
ATTTTACTCAGATTTAGGTGCAAATTTAATTTATTACCAGAAAATAAAACTGATTAATTTACCACTTCACACAATCCTTTGCTTGTCACATGAAGAGGACCGACTGAGATTGTTTCCTGCCAATCTATTTCCACATTTCGACGTTTGCGGGTGTGCGTGCAATTCTGCATAAATTACACATTGTTATATTGGTACAAGGTTATTAGCATTATTTTGCCTGACACGTAAGCCAACATTGACTCTTGGACCGGTTTTGTTTGGTATGCGTAGTACAAAATTCAACACTTTTTCTAAAATCACAGTACGGCAGGCTGTCAGAGGCGTCATACCACATCATAGTCGGCCTTCCAAGTGGAACCTACCCTAGTCGGGCGCTCTACAAACAGAGCCACACAGGCTCAGCGACAAACCTGCCGTAAGTCGAATCACAGCCACCGCTGCCTACTGCGTGCTGCATGGTATGGGATCGCCAGATGTATTCCACTGTGAATTATATGCATGCACATATTTGACACTGGGATCTGCCCTGATGTGCAATGATTTATAGGTGTGTGTGTCGTCATCGTTGGCCGGCATGAAAGCTTCAGGGTAGATCCCACTGTCAAATATGCGCAAGCATATAATTCACTTTTTCTGGAAATCGCTAACGCATTGGTCGATGATTAACGAATCTTTAACATATGTTGGCACGCAATATACTAAAGAAATGTTAAAAAAATGTTCTGTGCTGTTTTCAAATTGCCATTGAGTTTACCTAATGAGAGCAAATAGGTGTTTCAGAATGATAAGAGATGTCGTATAGTGTCACGTAACATTTTAAAAATTATAAAAACACCAGATTTACCGGTTTCGCTGAGCAATCACCGGTGGATTTGTGGCAAATGATCACGTTGCAGTGAGCAAACTGAAATTGTTCGGTGCCAGAAATGTTGACCCATAAAAATGATCGAAACTTGAACTGGGCAAAAGTTGCTTGATAATTTCTGATCACAACTATTGCATCATCTGCTTCAAATTCGTTGTTGACTTTGCAACTAGAACAGTAATTCAGTCAGTAATAAGGCTAAGTACTTTATAAGAGTGCTTTATTGTTCTAAGTAAACAAACCTATCTGAAATAATAGAGTATCTTTTTTCCTGTTCGCCGTATGTTATCCAACATTTCTTCAACTAAAACAAAAATGATTGCGTCAGACTATTACATATTCTTCTTTACTCTCTATCCAACAAACAGATTACCACTTTACCTGAACATTAAAAGCGTCGTTCGCATTATCATGGTTGAACAGGGAAACTTTTGCAAACACATAATCAGGTACAGTAACGACCGAACCAACTGTAAGTGGAGTGTCATATTGCTCGTCACCATAAAGATTAAATGTAATTGTTACATTTGCTGTGTCCCGTCTCGCCGCAAGTAGCTCCTCCCTGTTAACATAGGTTAAGAAACATTGG
>QXVZ01015840.1:0-19102 GCA_008931825.1 Phallusia fumigata | reverse complement strand
ACAATCCAACCCCAAAACTACCTAAATATTGTAAAACCTGGCAACTCGTGAAGAATTAAATAAACTTAACGCTATAAACAACGTAACCGGTTTAGGTACAAATTGGATGATGACAATTTTACGTCGCCTACTGGGCAGTGATGAAGAATTTGAATTAATCAAACATCTTCCTGCAAGTTTAACCTTGTTCGAAGCCGGAGACAGTAAGTTGGAAAATGAATTTTTTAAAAGCTTCTCATTTCTTTTGTGGGAATGCATCTTTTAACAAAAGCACGCAAATGCCAAAAACAAATACTTCATCCATTTTGACTTTACAGTTTTTTTTCCTTTTTGTTTTTAGAGGAGAAGTTCAGCATACTGGATCGAATCCCTGTGAAGCGACGAGTGATCACCACTCACATGCCTGCTGAGTTGATCAACCTTGAACGAGTAAAGAAAGTCAACGCCAAGGTGAATGTGTTGCCACCTTGAACTTGGGATTGAATGCGAATTTGCTGGTTGGTCTGTTCAACTTGCCGCGTAGTTTCACGATCTGATTCGGAATTGCCACACCGCAAAATAGTGGCGGTTCGACTCCCAACATTTCATGACAACATTCCTTCGCCTGCTTGACACAAACAACCTGCAAACCTCCCAGTTAATCTCTGTTTGGAATCCTAAACAGCAATATTTTTATTTCAGCTCGATTGAAACGTAGAAACTTTTGTTGACATAAAGATGGTTAAAAAACTAGAATGTAAACAACTTGATCTTTGTTGACCTCGTGTTAGTCAGGTTCTAATCAACTAACTTAATAAAGTGGTTTTACCACAATATATCCTGGCGATATTTTTACCAAAATATTTCACAACTTGTTTTTTACCTCCGCTAGGTGGTGTACGTGATGCGAAACCCCAAGGATCAGTTGGTTTCTTTTTATCACTTCACNTTTTGTTTTTAGAGGAGAAGTTCAGCATACTTGATCGAATCCCAGTGAAGCGTCGAGTGATCACCACTCACATGCCTGCTGAGTTAATCAACCTTGAACGAGTAAAGAAAGTCAACGCCAAGGTGAATGTGTTGCCACCTTGAACTTGGGATTAAATGCGAATTTGCTACTTGGTTTGTTCAACTTGCCGCGTAGTTTCACGATCTGATTCGGAATTGCCACACCGCAAAATAGTGGCGGTTCGACTCCCAACATTTCATGACAGCATTCCTTCGCCTGCTTGACACAAACAACCTGCAAACCTCCCGGTTAATCTCTATTTGGAATCCTGAACAGCAATAATTTTATTTCAGGTCGATTGAAACGTAAAAATCTATTGTTGACATAAAGATGGTTAAAAAACTAGAACGTAAATAACTTGATCTTTGTTGACATCGTGTTAATCAGGTTCTAATCAACTAACTTAATTAAGCGGTTTTCCACAATATATCCTGGCGATATTTTTACCAAAATATTTCACAACTTGTTTTTTACCTCCGCTAGGTGGTGTACGTGATGCGAAACCCCAAGGATCAGTTGGTTTCTTTTTATCACTTCACTCAGAAGATGTTGGGACAAAAATCCGCTTTGGGGGAGATGATTAACAATGGTTGGGAGAAGTTCTTTAACAACGCCGTTAGTGGTACGAAAAGTGACGTAATTAAAAATATTAGTTTTATCTATTTAAGTAAATTAAATTGAAACAAGTTGTGTCAAAACCTATATCTGTAAAGAAAAAAATTTTTATGTCCATAAACATTGTCATTTTAGGTAATCTACCGTCAGGTACTTTACCTGGTGANGTGGTACGAAAAGTGACGTAATAAAAAATATTAGTTTTATCTATTTAAGTAAATTAAATTTAAACAAGTTGTATCAAAACCTACATCTGTAACAAAAAAAATTTTATGTCCATAAACATTGTCATTTTAGGTAATCTACCGTCCGGTACTTTACCTGGTGAATGGTATCCGCACCATCTTCTGTCTTGGTACAAACATAAAGATGACAAAAACTTTCATTTCGTCTATTACGAAGATTTGAAGAAGGTTTGTTCATTTCGATATTTCGACTGTAGTTCAAATCTTAAACCCGCGCGTTCAATGCAGGACTTCAAGAAGGAACTGCGCCTCCTTGCGGAATTCCTTGACGTGGAAATAACGGAAGAAAAAGTTTCGGAAATTGAGGAAAAATGTTCATTCGGAAATATGAAAAAGGAAATTCCTAGTTATTCCAGGGATACAAAATTCTTTCAGACTGCCAATCTGCGGAAAGGTAGGAAAAAAATTTTTGATGACGTCATTAGCTAGTTGATGACGTCATTGGCTAGTTGATGACGTCACGTTGAAAAGTCCGCCTTGCATGAGCTGAAGCTTATTTCATTTGCATAGATCGTCTAATTTTGTGTTTTTGTGAACTTTTCCTTTTTTATTCCTAATTTATTCAGGTGAAGTCGGAGATTGGAAAAATTATTTGACCGTCGCACAATCTGAACTTGTTGATCAGAAAATTAAAGAATGTCTTGGGTCAACTGACGTCACATTCACTTATTGTATGTAATAATACCCGTTCTATGATGTCACACTCACCCGCATTTTCTGTGAAATTGTGTAAACCTGGCAGTTGCTAGGCAACCTACATATGACCATATTTGTGTTTGTTTTTATCCATATGTATGTAGCATGTATATTAATTTTGTTTGAGTTTGGCAGAAATACAACTTAATTGTTGAGTTGACAATTTGTGACAGTATATCGGCGATTTTTCGATTACGAAACAAAATGAAAAATTGTGAAAAACTTGAAACTTACACAGTAAACCAAGTAAGAAGTAGGGATGAATTTATCTGATCTTTTCCTGCAAATTTGCTGAGCAGCTTTATGTTGGTGTCACGCGGGAGATTCTACTGATATTTGATGCAATAATCTCTCAGCGCATTATGCGACCGATTGATGATCGATAACTATGTATGGGAAACAGTTACCTAAATTTTGTCGGGAAGTTACCATGACATCATTATTACCGCGTCATGTGTTGCGCCATCGTGATGTCACACACGAAATTGTGATGAGAAAATGACGCAACACAATGAAAGTTTAAGGCCAGATTCATCCTCATTCGTTTAATAGGTTTTTCTGTATTGTGACAATGTACATTATGTTTGAAATGCTCCTTAAAATTTGCGATATTAGCTGATTTGAAACTTCATTTGGTTCTGGTTTTCGAAGCATTACTTTATACTTTAAGCTTTATACTTGTTTCTGCTCAACAAACAACTAAACCATTCATAAAACTCTCCAAACTTGGTCCGGCGCGACGGGGGAAAACCCGCTCACAACGGTTCAAACGTCCACGTGACCAGACTGAGCGGCCAGTGTGTGTGTGACGTCACACCGTAAACACGCGAGCCGCGAGGTTTCCAAATAAGGAAACTCAGTCGCTTCATGTTCCAGAACTAAGGCTTTTATAAATGGAAGTTGTTGCGATGAATTGACACAGTTCGCTGCAATTGCAAAATTTCCGGTAAAACGAAGGGCTTGATAACTAGGGTTGCTTCTGTTTCTTGTGGGTGCGCTGAATCGTTTGGGTTAGTTAAAACAGAAAGTTATTACATCTGTAACGTGCAAAGACTCAAGGAACAGATTGGTTTTGAAACACAACAGTTTGCAGAGGGAGGGGGGGGGCTGGTTGGTGATTTCACAGAGGTACCAACTGGGTTAACAACCCACTTGTTTAGATTAATCTAAATTTAACGCGAACCATGTTGTTGTCGAAGTTAAATTGTCTCCGCTTAAAATATCCAAGCCTTCTTGCTTCGGTGTCGAAGTAAATATTTGTTTTTATCTGGGTCAGCGGTTGGTGCAAGGCTTGTGTGGTTACGTGCTGGACAGTGCCCGGTTTCAACGCCGGTTGCAGAAGCTTTGTTCAAGTCACGGTGATCTGAATCGTTAAAATCAAACTGTCAAAATAGTTGAAACCAAGTTGCCGCGTCAAGAAGTTCTTTGCTTTGTTGCTTCACAACTTCGGTAGTTTTGTAATGGACGAGGCAAAGTGGAGAAGTTACTTTGCAATTCAGCCCCAGGCCTGTAACTTCTCGCATGAAGCTGATCGCCGGTGATTGCGACATAACTTTGACTTTGCGCAGCCAAGTTTGTCAGGTTTTGAGTTCATCCAGCTTGGACACGAGGCGCACATACAACACGGGTTTTCCACCAGATTCGAGAGTTGGGCAGTAACTATGAAGTTTGAAGTAACTTCGGTCAGAATCGTGGAGAATCGATTTTAGATTTGTAAGGTTTGCTTCCTTCGTTACGGTTCACTGCACACACCTCGTTAGAAAACCCGTTTCAGCGTGACAAGCCGAGCGGATTGCCGCGCAAGTCGGTTAATTTTGAAACACCTTCTGTTAATGATTTTTCCATTTAATCGTCGACGGATGTAAAATTATAAACATTTTGCAGAAATATAAGAAACTTTTGATTCGGTGCATTATTTACTATTTGCTAAACCTTCTACGTCGTAAGTAACGATGGAAACGATTGCACAAAGCATCCCGGATGAGCACAGGGAGGTCTGGGAGGGAATGGTGAACTTCGATTTCGCCAAAGCTTACGGGAAGGTCACTAGGGCAGAGGTCATGGAGGTCAAAGGTCACAGGCTGCAACCGACCTTTCCAGCTGAGGGAATCGAATACGCTTTGGACAATTGGACGCCGAAGAATGGTGACGTATTTGTTGCGTCATTTCCTCGAACAGGTGAGAGATTGTGACGTAATACAGGATTACGTCATATGCACAAAAATGAATTTGTGACGTCATTCGAGTGACTGTTTCAGTATATTTTGCTTGTAAAAGCTGAAAAGTAAGCCGCAAACTTTGCTGTGCTAAAAGTTTTAGTTCAGCGGAAAATTATAAATTTGTTTTCCGCAAATTTATTTCGCCAAAGCCCAAAGCTTTCGAATCTCTACACAAACTATATATATTGTAAACTTCTGCTTATGTTTAAGCCTCATCCTGTTTATGTTTTCAGGCACAAACTGGACAACGGAGATTGTTCGTCAAATCATCTACGGTCGAAACCCGGAACAGATGAAAATCGCCAAAAGCATTCCGCTTCCTCTCATGTTGTTCGAAGGAGGGCTGGGTGAGAACAAATTGACTTGTGACGACATCGTGTATTTTACAGAGTTTAACAATTGTTTGAATTGACTTTAATAAGTTTTTCACAACGGTTAACTGCACAAGGCAGCTTCCTACAACGTTAAAATTCACATTTTGTCAGACTAAGCTGAAACAAAATATTTATGTTACTGTGAATCTCCAACTACAAACTTTCTTCATTGCAGCGAACAAGTTCAAGATTGCAAACCATATTCCGATTCCACGCATGGTCGTCGCCACACATCTCCCAGCTACTCTCATCAACGTTGAGAGGTTTACTCAAGCCAATGCCAAGGTTAGAAACGTTTTTTTCACCTTCTTGTCGATAATCGCGGTAGAAATGTCACCGGTTTATCGTTTATCCTGATGATGACAGCAGCATTTGTCGAAACGTAGAAAATGTTTTACACACAAGTAATGGCTTGTATCTTCTTATTGTGTCTGGTTAAAACCGTGAATTGTGTTTCTAAGTTAACCGTAAAGTGATTCGTGGAATTCCTAAACATTGACTTGTTTGTTCCTCAGTTCATCTGCGTTGTGAGAAATCCCAAGGATCAAATCCTTTCCTGGTTTCACTTTGCCAAGAAACTTCCCTACTTGCATCTTGAACCAATCAGAGACTTGTTCCAATGCGATTGGGAGCAGTTCTTTGACAACTACACCACAGGTACAGATTATTACGTCATACCCATAGGCAGAAATGCTGCTGGGTTTGTTCACAGCCTGTTAGTGGTTATTCCCTGGGGATTCCGTGGGTCAGTCTGTGGGGTTTAGGGAAGTCGGGTCATACGCTCTGGTTGTCGGATTGAATGATAAACTTTACTTAAATTCCGGTTTATCACATCGCCTGTTGAAAGCATGAGTTTCTTCAACACACAGTCCATAGGGTTTGAACTGAAAAACACAAGTCATTGCGACAGATTGAAGCATTTTAACGATCCAACACTAGAGGACAACAACAGTGTTGACCCGTTGACATGCCAAGTGTATTGCAATGACTTCCTGGTTAAGAGTCACTTGCCACAAACGGTTACAAGAAATTGAATCGGTAAGTTGGCATTTCCAGCGGATCATGACAACCAGGAATTTGGCATCGAAGTTCTGAGGAATTTCCGGTTAAGTTTGATGATTGTGGTTGGTTTTAAGGTGTGCTCATCCGATATAACACCGGAGGGGAAATGAGAATTACGTAGATATACTCTGTGGTTTTTCACATTGCCTGCTGTACTGGAAAACTCAGGATATGAAGTTGGAGGACCATGCATTTTGAATAAAGTCTACTCAATAAAATTTTGCAGTTGTGAAACTGTTTTACCTACAGAAGCAGATGAAAATAAAAATCATCGATATTTTTCCTCTATGGAAAACCCGGTTTCAAAACACAAACCTTTCTGCGTGATCTTGCGCATGAGTTGTTGCTTTAAAACTCCTTCCAACTTTTCATGTTGTCCCACAGGAAAGCAACCAATCGGTTTGAAGGAAGGACAGTGGTACCTAGATCATCTCCTCACATGGAACGAACACAAACAAAACAAGAATGTTTACTTTGTTTACTTCGAAGATATGAAAAAGGTAAAAAATACTAAAAAATTCCAGAAACTATAAACCAATGGTTCTTAACATTTTTGTCTCATATTAAATTTCCTGTTGAGACCAAATTTTCCTTTTCCACAATTTACAAAAAATCAAATTTTTCTATTTTGCTAGTTCAAGCATACTCAATATAACACAGTGCTAACCACCCACCTGCTTCTCTGTTATTATCAATATGTGGGTGATTACCACTAGGTGAAAAACACTGGTCTAGAACCAAACAGTGCCTTGAAGAATAATCGAAATCTAGCAACCGAAGATACAGAAATAACTATTCAAAAAAACAACAAAAAATGTAACCATCGGATTTTTAGGACTTTGTTGGTGAGATCCACAAGATGTCGCGCTTCCTGGGAGTTGATCTGAGTGATGAGGAAGCAAGAGAAGTTGCGATGAATTGCGGATTCGGGAAAATGCAGCAAGCATCGGATGAGGGGGCGAGCGACCACGACAGAGTGAGGGGGGAGATTGGGGTCCTCAGGAAAGGTTGGTTGGTTGGGTGTTGAATTATTGAAAGTTGGGTTCATCTATTATTAATCTCTTTGCAGCACTCGAAAATTGTGGCAGTTTTGTGAAACTTAATTGGGTATCCGGTATTTTTCGGACTACAAAGCTATGTAACCGAAATGTTTCTGTGATAACGTCAGTTGCAACAACAATCAAAACCCACCATGTTATGTTTTGAGTTATATTTTGATTTCTTCATACAGGGGAGATCGGTGGCTGGAAAGAGAAATTCTCGGCTGCTCAATCCGAAGCAGTAGACGCACAAGTTCGAGAGAAGTTGGGAAAAACCGATTTCAAATTTACTTATGAGACCTAAAATCTTACAAACCGCGCTGTTGTCAGAATTAGTAAATTGTTTTAAGTTTCAGACATTTCCTCAAAATTTTTGTTTAGTTTGCGTTCGATCTTTGTGATCAAAGTTTTCTTTATGACAAAATAAATCGTACAACGCTATAATTTGAAATTTGTTTTCTTTCGCATGAATTGACAATTACGTGTTTAAACTTAAAATGTATGTGTGACCGTGTTTGCTGTTCTGATTGTGTTGATTTACAGAATTGTTGATTCTCGTTAAATAAAATCCACATTATTAATGTGATGGCAAACTTTTTTTAAAAAAACAAGGGGTTTTGGAAAGGCTTAATTTTTTGTGATGATTCTCCCGAATAAAACAAAAAAATCCGTGACCGACAGACCGTGAAGTGGGTGAATCCCCAAACAGCAACATTTTAATCATTCCAGATTTTTGTTTTTTGTGTGTTAAAGTCAGGTTATTTAAACCGATTATTTTAGGGTCACATTATTGTCAGTATGTCGGCAGTTGACCCACGTGAGCAGTTGATTATGGCTAAGAAACGAATAACTGAAGCACTTGGGGATAAAGAAAAAGCGTAAGTTTAGTAATTGGGGTTTGTTTAAATTTATTAAAAATATTTTTCCTTGAAAGATTTTCTGTCAGATAGTAATGATGTAATTTGGAGGTGTTATATAACGTAAATTAAATCTGTGTGCAAAATCCATTAGCTTGCTGTTTCCAGTTTTGGGTCAAAACCCAATGAAAGTCCAGATTTAATTTAATGGTCTAGAATTGAGTCCAGATTGGTATAAAATTCTTTTTGTGTGCAAATCAAATAGATTGATTTGGTGACATCTTTCCTCTAGGTACTGGTTGAATATGAAGCGATGGTTTAAACATCAGGTAACAAAAGAAGAATTTGATGCAGAATCTCGGAGATTGTTGCCTAAGGAAGAGCGACATCTGCATAACGAGTTTCTGCTTGCAGTTTTAACAAAATGTCATGTTGCTGGATCATCAAGTAAAAAATTGATTCAAAGTTTTTAGAAAATAGTTAACTCTAGTTAAAGCATTTAACTGTAAACAAAATGCTTGTGCACATTTAATTCTGGGATTTGCCATGGAGATTTCATGCCAGCTAATGGCACACTCATATATGACCATAATTTGACTTTTTAGTTAAATTACTTACATTAAGATATATTTCATTGAACAAAACAATTATTTTATTTAGGTGTTTCTAAAGACAACCAATCCCTTCATGCTTTAAACAAAGCTAAAAAAAGCAAAAGAATCCAAGCAGTGAAGCGAAAGTTTGAGGTAAAAAAACAAACTTCAAATGTTTGTGTTTTTGTTGACAAAAAAGTTTTAAACTTTTTCCAGCACCGATTTGTTGCCGTCAGCCCAACTGCTCAACTTCCATCTCTTCCTAACATTGACCAATCAAATCTGCCGAAGAAAATATCGCTTTCCACATTGCAACAACCGGTAAAGTCATGTGCAAAGTCCCTCGAAGTTCCGACTGTTTCTGACATGATCGGGTTTGTTTCTGTGGTGGCATGGGAGATGGGACTGGATGAAGCTACCGACGATGTTGTTGCTATAGCAACTGAAGCTGTGCATGTAAGTGCAACATAGATATAAAACAGACAAGTCATCTGCTCAATTATTTCTGCTAAGATCAGAACAAAATGTTTGTTGCAGTTTACAATAATCATTAACAGCTCTTAACTATTTGTTTAAATTTAGGTATTTCTAAAAAACCTCCTATCTGCAATATTTTCCCGTCGCTCTGCCTACAAGACAACTCACATAGGGAAAGTGAAACACTCCTTCGGAACGAACCCTCCCAACCCATATCTGTTTGCCAATCATACCAATTGTGAACATCGACCTTCTAGGTAAAGAGAATCCAGCTGTAGTTGGAAAATAGATTTCAATTAGTTTGCTGCCTTCTGTGGAGATGTTTAACAAAAACATGATCTCTTTTCAGGATAAACAGACTTATAGTTGTGAAAAGTGACATAGCTTTTTAATCAGTAGTTCTGGCAATATGTCATTACTGATTGAAACTACAAGTTTTTGCTGAAATGTTTTGCACTGACTGTATTAGGCATGTCTTGAGAATTTTATGTTTTTATAGATTAGATTTGTTTAGTGTTCCAAGATTTGCTCTGCATTATGTCATGTACAACACAGTTTGCAAGATTAATTATGCAATGCGTAGTCTTACAGTTCCAAGTACAAATTTTATGTTGCTGGTGGTCACTTCACAGTTGTGTTGTAAACTACACTTACCATTACTTTACTTTTCTGCCTTCATGGTTTTCATTGGTAAAAAATGTCTGCTTTGTTTTAGGCTTACACATGAAGAAATGGAATTAGAAGAGATCGAGGTTTTCGCAAAAACATCACAAGAAAGTGAGAAGGAAAAAACGGCAGTAAATGCGTACGACCTCCTGCACACATTGAAGGTTTGATCATGGAAATAGTGTTTGCATTTTTCAACACAAAAGTACTGCAGACCACTCCTTGAGTTTTCTACTCTTTGTGTAGTAATGACTTAAAGTTTATTACAAACAAACAAATGATCGTTTTTTATGCAGACATTCAGGAACTCGATTATTCCATCACACACCGTATATTCGATGGCGGCTGAAAGAGCGATCATGAATTTGTGGCATCCTGATCACGAGCAAATAGAACAAGACAAAGTTTATGCCAAACTCATGAAGACTTGACTGCCACAACTTTCCACATTTTCTCGCACACAAGTATCACACAAGCCATTAATAGGCCAGCACATGTTGTTCCGTGTGGTGAAGTTCAGATTCCAAACAATCCAACTGTGGTCAGAAATTCAAACCCTCATTTGTTGAACAAACTGGATTTTTAAGTTTCATTGTAAAATCACCAAAATTAGTCTGTGGAGCATTGCATCAGCATGGGTCATGATATTCCTTGTTCAATATCTTCGGGAATGTCAGCATCTGAATCATCGACCGGATGTAACCATACAACCCACTTACGACTTCCCTGTGTGATTTTCATCACAGCATACTCCAAAAACCAACTGGAAACAAGTGAAAAAAATCTGCATTATCCATAAAAAAATATTAATGGAAAATCACAATAATGTTTTGAATGAAAAGCATCAGTTGAACATATTTGACACGATACTTTATACTTATACTTTATACTTTTTGGCTTAAAGTGAATTTTGTTTTTCTTTCGCAATTCAGTGTTTTTCGCCAAGGAAATATTTATGAAATTATGTTTAAATTAAAAAAATTAAATCCAGCAAACAATGAACATTTTTCCACAAAGGAAAATGTATTTATGTTTGAAAGTATTAGAGTGTTTGTCATAAACATAAGAACCACCATTTGGGGGGCCCCGAATTTACTGCTGAAAACATTTTCAAAAAAAACTAGAAGAGCCTCCCGAATTTCCAAAAAACACAAAAATAGCTTATTAGCACAAAATGATCCTCGTTTTTAAACACATTTATTTACAAACGTTTCTCAAAATCAAACAAAACCAGAAACATCCATCAAAACCAGAAGCAGTAAATAAATCACCTCATAATTTGAAGATTTGGTAAAAATAAAAACAACTCGCTCTCCCTCAAGGAAGGGTTCCAAAAAATCTTTTTAGGCTGGTAATAAACAATTCTGTTCTGAGTAAAAAGCTGCTATTAAGTCCATGTCTTGTGTACCCAACAATTCTGTTCTGAGCAAAAAGCTGCTATTAAGTCCATGTCTTAAGTCCATGTCTTGTGTACCCTTTCTTTATTCTTTCGTCGCAAACATGTGACCGGACGGTAAGCAACTAATCGTATTTGCCGGAATATGAACTTTCGTGTTTAACTACAAACGAATATCCCTCTGGGACGATTTTTACCCTATCCTTGCAATCTGCCCAATTGGGTAGACCCTTATATCGGCCCCTTTAAATGCTCTAAATTCTGCAATTTGTAAATATTTTTTAGTATCTCCAGTCTGATCTAAACTAAATGAAGCAAAACAAAAATAAAACACACCTGAAACATAATGAGCAGAAATATGCAAATTAAACACTACCCAGCAAAATAAAACTTGCTGTTGGTCATTTCAACATTTCTCTGAACAGCAACGAACCTTCTGCACCAAGGGTGCGAAAAATTTAACCAGCGTCGGTAATTCTTGAGCCCCCGCCAAGATTGAGTGCGAATTGTGGAAAACTTGTAATCTTTCGCATAAGAAAGCCTCGCGATGGGCGGAAACAATTGCACTTGCCCTGTCTTGTCGAACCTAGGCCTGGCTTTCTCCCACACTGCAACTTGCAAAGGGTCCGCCTTCGACGCAAAACTAAAGGGGGCGGCAGGGGGCTATAATACCCCTAAATATGTTGGCCAACTAATTAGTTTTACATCAAGGAAAATAAAAACGGCTATAATTTTGGCATTATGTTCATATTACTTACCGTAAATTATTAGCGGGTCACTTTTAATTTGACGTTTTTACACGGTTCGTGTTTTGCATGTTGACGCTTAACATGTTTAGCAACAAACCAAACAAAAACCATTTCGAAAAAATTGGCAGTGTCTAGACTATTCGTCTCAAACCGACTTTACCTCAACTAAACAAAAACTTAAAAAAAACGATATGTGCAAAAACAGTTAACCCTTTGACAACTGCTCGATTAAATGTATTCTTATGTTGATTGCATTACACCAAGANCATGATATTCCTTGTTCAATATCTTCGGGAATGTCAGCATCTGAATCATCGACCGGATGTAACCATACAACCCACTTACGACTTCCCTGTGTGATTTTCATCACAGCATACTCCAAAAACCAACTGGAAACAAGTGAAAAAAATCTGCATTATCCATAAAAAAATATTAATGGAAAATCACAATAATGTTTTGAATGAAAAGCATCAGTTGAACATATTTGACACGATACTTTATACTTATACTTTATACTTTTTGGCTTAAAGTGAATTTTGTTTTTCTTTCGCAATTCAGTGTTTTTCGCCAAGGAAATATTTATGAAATTATGTTTAAATTAAAAAAATTAAATCCAGCAAACAATGAACATTTTTCCACAAAGGAAAATGTATTTATGTTTGAAAGTATTAGAGTGTTTGTTTTATGTCATAAACATAAGAACCACCATTTGGGGGGCCCCGAATTTACTGCTGAAAACATTTTCAAAAAAAATTACCTTTAAACTGACTGTTATTACAAATGTGTTATCCTCATGTCAAAAATGTTTGTTTATTTTCTTTACATTTCTTTACCTTGCTTCAGGATCTTCTCGTGTTAGCAGAGTAAATATTTCGCCTTTTCTTGTATTTCCTTGCACAGGAATTGACAACTGAAATACAAAAAGTCACAAAAACATGTGAAACTATTAAGTGATCACAAGTATCAGAATCACTGTTTTAAATCTTCACCAGTAAACAAACAGGGTTGAATTGTCATTTGCTGTCCATGGTAGAAATGGCTGATACAATATATTCTGCCACCCATACCTTTGCTTGTTTTGCGTTGATTTTTGCTTTTCTTAAATTGATGTGGTTAACTTTAATAGGTGAACCCCCAAGCAGTTGAATTCCATATTGATTTTCTCCTAAAGCTTTGAGCGGCAAAGTGCAATAATCACGATTCTTGTGAATTTCTGAAAAACATTAGTTTGCAAATTTACAACTAAATACTGAAACAAAAGCTTCAGTAGGTAACTTGTCTAAACAATGATAATAACATGTTCCAGCAAATCATACTTGCGAAAATGCAATACAGTGATACTTACTCTGAAGCCGGTTATATCCAACATTGACGCCGAATGTTCCAACTACCGCTATTCCTAGTGCAACTTTACCAAGAAAAGTGTTCATACCTATTTTTACTAAACATCTGAAATAAACTGATAAATCATTATTGAAGTAAAACTGAAACATTTAGAAAAACATTTCAGTAACACAAGGAAAGCAATAGTGTTGTTAAGTATTTTAAGAAAACCCACAGTAATGCATTAAAAAATGTAAATGTTGGAAACAAAATGTCTATTGGATAAAAAAGTGGCTGCCAGTTTTTGTTTGCCTTCAGTATGTGAACATTAATAAAAACAAATACATGTTTCTACACTGTTAATTTGCCTGGGTTTTTAAAGAAACCATAACAACAACAGGAGTACTCATAATCAGGTGAGTTTGTGCTGTCGCTATTAAAAAAATGAGACTTGAGAAGTGGGTGACATTTGTTTAACCAGTGAAGGGGATTTACCAGTTGACAAACATGTGATTGCAGTGCCACTTAAAATGTAAACTGTCACCACTTGGGGGGATAGACAAGGCACTTAACCCATATACAGACTTAATAAAACACTTGCAAGCGATAAATGTATTAACAAAATATTCGTTCAACAAAATATAAACTTGTTCAACAAAACAAAAACTCACTCAACTTTGATATTAAAAAAAGGTCGGGTGCTACATTTCATGGTTCAGCATCTTAAAATTATAACAAGTAAAATGCATTTTCTATGTTCAGTTTGGAGAAGAAATGTTTTTGTGTTTCCCGGACAACAACAAAGTTTGAAGGAACTTTAACCTTCACATTTCACCACGTATGATCATTGCTCAGTTCCTCATACATGTGTGTTTGGAGAACACTTTCTTCCACGACAACATCAGTTCTTCTTGCATGCACGGATTAATACCAGTGCCCAGATGACAAAAACTGGAGCTAGAATCAGAGAAGCTTGAGCCGTTGATGGATTCCTTTCCAGTCCATGACAAAGAAGCATCTGCATTACAAACAGCAACTCAATACATTGCAACTTAACAACTATGACAAGTGGAAGAATAAAAATGCTTCTCATTTCTTTAGTTTTGTGCACTACAGCAAGTTGAACAGGTCAAGCATAAGACTGAATGTTTTTCCTTGTGCCAGAAGTATTATATAGATTGTATTTAAAGCCAGTCACATTTAGCATAATAATTGAACATTAGAAACTTAACCTTAAAAAGGAAAAGCAAAGCAAGGCATGTTGCAACCCACAATGCCCTCCGATAAGCATTTGTTTTGTCTCCAGCAGCTATGGCTCGTATAAACACGATTGTGCTAAAATACAGACTGCAACCATCCGCTGCGAAAAGTGGAATAAAGATGCTGCACCATGACCAGCCTATAATTCCTTCAACCTGCAAAAATTTGTCAGATTCAGTTTTCAATTGTTATCAGGCATTAACAAGCCAGGTATCTCCTGTTTATTCAGTGGTTTAAAGTCCTGCAGGTTTCAACCCACAAATTAGGGAAATACCAACTACTTGAAGATGACTTAACTTAAGCCATTGCAACACAGGCAAATAAAGGACATTTTCTTACCTTTAGAGTGAGAAAGATTGTGAAAATAATAATAGCAAGTGTTTGCATCCACAGTTCGAATACAGAGAAGCCGACAAGTTTAAGTAGTTCGCGATTGTTGTACAACATTTTGTTTGCAAACTACAATCGTACATGGATTTCTGCCCAAAAACAACAAACCTTTCGTCGGGTCAGACTTACCTTACTTAAACCTTAATAGATTGCCTAATTTACTATCAATAATATTTCTAACCGCAATTTATGTTTTATCGTTCACAAAAATAAAAACTACCCCACAAAAAATAAAAACATCTTCCAAAAAAATCCCCCGCATAAAACTAAAATCCCCCGAATTGCGACTAAATTTTCATTCACCATGACGTAACGTTTGACTTTGAGAGTGCAATTTATGTTGGTTTTGTGAATTCTTGTCTTTTTTATTGTGATGACAACTATGTGTGTTTATTTACAGCGATGGTTTTTGCCGGACTAAATATCTAGACTTAACATTTAACGTTTATAACACTTTGTTCCTTTTTTTGTCCCAGTTTCAGAATTACAATAAAATATGTTCAGATTCAGAGTTTAACCCTTCTGACAAGGAATGTTGATTTTGGGTAAAACATGGGTTCCTTAATCAGAAGATCCTTTCAAGTTATATCGCGAGTTTTAAAACTGCAACCAGAAAAACATTTTGTTGGAAAAGATCGTGATGGAAATAATTACTATGAAGTTCCAAGCCAGAGATATTTCCTCGGACTTGCACAACAAACAAAAGTAAAGAGGATTGTTGTTCCACCTAGTGGTTTACAGGCTACATCAACAACATATAAATTCACAACAGAATGGAATTCGTGGCTTCAACATAAACGGGACAATCCGCCAACTCTAGAGGAAATTCAGTCAAATGAAATGAAACGAGATGTTATGGCGCAAAGAGTTGAAAATCTACAAACACCAAAACCTAAAATTTTGGAAAAATTTAATCCACCAGTAAACGATGAAACACAAACTGTGGAATCGTGGACTGACAAAAAACATTAAGTTTTTCGTTGTATTTGTTTGAGGCCACATTCACATATGCAATACTACTTCCGAAGCTAATTACTTTTGTTTATTTGTTTACAGTATGTTATGATGTAATTGGTTAAGATGCTCAAAATTATTAAAATAAATTTATACTGTTTTAAAACAATGTTGCAAATGTTTGCTTTGTACTGTATTAAGATTGGTTGGGTTATAGTCCCCTAATGCATATTTATAATGGTTAAATCACACCAAAATATTTTCAAATTACTCCATCTAAAATGTTTTTTATATTTTGCTGGTTCACCTTTAATTTGTACTAATGTTTTTTTTCTAGAGAGCAACACTGAATAAACATTATGAAAGCTGTGCAATCAGTNTATACTGTTTTAAAACAATGTTGTAAATGTTTGCTTTGTACTGTACTAAGATTGGTTGGGTTATAGTCCCCTAATGCATATTTATAAAGGTTAAATCACACCAAAATATTTTCAAATTACTCCATCTAAAATGATATTTGTATTTTGCTGGTTCGCCTTTAATTTGTACTAATGTATTTTTCTACAGAAAAACACTAAATAAACATTATGAAAGCTGTGCAATCAGTGTTAGGTTTATTAAGTATATTCACCATTTTCACAATCTGGTTGTATTTCCTCACAAGTCGGTTTGATGCAAAAAATGTTGACATCCATTTTCCGAGGGATCTCGATGATTTGAAGGACTTGGCATCTTCGTTAAGACAACACCAACAAGAAAACTTTGCTTTGGTTTTCCTCCTGTTTTGTTCAGCTTACATTTACAAACAAACTTTTGCCATTCCCGGCTCGGTGTTTATGAACATCCTAGGTGGCGCTCTTCTGGGTACATGGATTGCATTTCCACTCGTTTGTGTTCTGACAGCGACTGGGGCAAGTTTCTGTTTTCTTCTTTCAAAAACATTTGGTCGCGATCTTCTGCTGCAAAGATTTTCGGATCGAATCTCAATGTTGCAAAACAAGTTGCACGAAAATCAAAGTCGGCTTGTTTTCTTTCTTTTGTCTGTGAGATTATTTCCAGCAAGTCCCAACTGGTTTTTAAACATGACATCACCAATTGTCGGTGTTCCAATAAAGTTATTCTTTATTTCTGTTTTAATCGGCTTGATGCCGTACAATTTCATCTGTGTGCAAACGGGATCAGTTTTGTCATCGATAAATTCTATGGATGATATTTTTTCCACCACCATGTTTCTCAGCATGTTGCTTGTAGCTGTAGCAGTGTTCTTGCCTGGAATTTTGATGGGGAGAATTGGACGCAAACATGAAAACTAGATACTTGAACAATTGTTCTGTGTTTACTTTTGTGCAATATATAGTAGTGAGTCAAGAAAATGTTGCACCACTACTGCTGGTAAAAACATTTAACAAAATTTATTTTTCAGCATTTGCAGATTATTTGTAAAACTGTGCGAAGTTTTAATTAATATCATTTGTTGTTGGTTTGCCTTTAATTGTTGTTTTTAATTCAGTTTTTTGTTTTACCAGAGGAACTTTATCAGATGTTTTGTGTCAGTAGAATCCATATTTTTAATGTCATTAAATCAACTAATAAACTTTTAAAACTTGGATTAACAACCGGCCAGAAAAAATTCTCAGAACTTTCTGACATTCACTTGGAAATAGTGAAGCGACATCGTGAAGCCGTTCAACGAGGTGAACTTTTCTACATAGACCCACAAACTGGTTATATGGTGTTTACAAGGGAAAAACATTTGCAACGAAACAAGTGTTGTGGTTCGGCCTGTCGACATGTAAGTTTGTTGTTTATGTGTTGCTTTTAAATTTATTCTGTGGTTAACTTTTCATGCAGTGTCCGTTTGAACAAGCCAACGTTAAAGATCCAGCTTTAAGAAAAAAATTTAACGGCTTTTTTTATGAATGGTAAGCACATAAAATCCATCAATGTAATTGTTTTTTCTGAAAAAGCTCAAGAAACACAGCCCAACACATTTTTTCAGACATGGGAGTTGACGACAGACACCGAGTTGTTGTTTTGTTCGGAAGTCAAACTGGGACGGCTGAAGAAACAAGTCAGAGATTATCGATGCAATCTCGTGGCTCTGGCTTCAGGTAAATCACTCTCAGTTTGCTGTGGTCAATGTTTAATGACTTGTTTTATCAACAGATGCGTCACCTCTCCTCTCGACGACTACGACATTCAAAACTTGGTCAATGAAAAGATTTTAATTTTCATCTGTGCCACTACTGGTCAAGGGGAACCCCCTGACAATATGAAGGTAATGTTATTAGTGTTTCTACCAAATGTGAATTCTTGGCTTGGTAGTTTTTTGTATTTGTTACATTTGTTTTCTGTTTAAAAATCTACATTTGAAAACTGTAAATTCTAATATTCTTATGTTCCTTATCTAGTGAAACTTTTGAAACATGAACTAGAAACAAACCAATTATGATATTATATGATAAAATTATATTTGAAAAGATTGTGTTGAGATAGATTTTATACATAACATGCAGAGATTCTGGAGGTTTATAATGAGAAAGAATCTCCCAACTTCATGTTTGAGTGATGTCCGGTTTGCTGTTCTTGGTTTGGGGGATTCCTCCTATGCAAAATTCAATTTTGTTGCAAAAAAACTTCACAGAAGACTTGAAATGCTTGGTAAGAAATGTTCCAATATCATAGGAGGCACAAACTCAGAAACATTGTTTGTTATATTTCTAAAGTTGATAGTTACAATCAGAATCAACCTCTTTAATATGTGGCAAGTGAAGACCAAGGCCCCATTACTGTCGTCATCTACCATAAGGATACAATGGTTTCATAACAAAGCAGATATTTTCCACTATAATATATTGGCCTAAATAGTTGTGAAAGGCGACATAACTAAAGACTTTGCTTTGCAAAGCTTGATTGCAGGATTTTGTGCATCAAATTATTTTTGTCATTCAGTCAGCATCTTTGTAATCTGATCTTGGTGCAAAACAACATTCTAAACAATAATGAATAAATTATTTATTATGCTGATGTGATGTTTTAAATGTTTTTGCTGTTAGTCTAACAACAGTTATACTTTCAGGTGCTCAACCACTCATCGATGTCGGACTCGCAGATGACCAGCACGAGTGGGGGGCAGATGCCGTCATTGACCAGTGGGTGACGAAATTGTGGCAAACTTTGTTACAGAACTTTCCAACT
>QXVZ01015826.1:0-11552 GCA_008931825.1 Phallusia fumigata | reverse complement strand
TTAAGAAAAAATATCTGCTTCTGTCCTGTACATACATTATAGTGAACCACAATTTCTACAACTTTGCGTGTGTGGGGACCCATGCGTTTTTGCCTGCAGAAACAATCATGTTATAAAAAGCTTAAGTAACTATGGGACCCAATGCGAAATGTCACAGTCAATATATATGCATTTTTTAATAAGGTAATAGTATATATGGAATGGCAATATGGTGAAAGCCACCCTTCTAGTTAAAGCCAAGTTTTCAGACAGCTACTTTAGCACACCCAACATCTTTTTTTCTTGTTGTTTCAGACACTGAACAAGGAGGTTGCGAACAAAGTAAAACAAGCACGATTATCCGCTGATGAGTTGTCGCACGTCAGTGATCACCTTTCCCAACTTTATCACCACACCTGTCTCGCCGCAGGGGACACCCCCCAATGTGTGGTGCTTGAAAGTATCCGAAATAAGGTAGGTTTACCAAAAATTCAATTTTGCTTTAAATGTTAGGGTTAAAAAGCAAGTAAGTGACACAGTTTGTGAATATAGTTGGTAAATTTGGTCAGTATGTTGTTAAAGTATTGTTTTGTCTACAATTCGAACCAGTTCAAACATTCTAAAACAATTGCTGTTTCGTTCTTTAGCCTAAATGCAGTACTTTGTTTTAGTCATTTTAACTGGTGAGGGACAAAAATGAAAATATTTTTAATCAATGCACAACACTGGCATATCATTGGATACACTGTTGTCTGTGTTTTGCATTGACATAACTATGCAACAGAGAATTGAAATAGGATGTTTTGTGAAATGCTCTGCTAATCCACTTTTTCCCTATGCATATGTTTTTTAATGAGAAGATACAAACCAGTATTTTTGTGTAAAACATTTCTACTTTTCGATAAACCCTGTTATCATCATTATGTATTTATGTTTTATAGACCCATTCTACAGGAAAGACGGTCTCAGAAGGTAAAGAATTTAAATCATTAGATTTTTAAGACCTCTGTTTGATATAAAAGTTTCTATTTTCTAACTTTCAAGATATGGGACAAAGATTTAAAGTTTTAAAATTTGTTTTTAGCAAATCTTGCAATATATATCTTCAGCTGTCAAGCACAAAAATGTTATTTCAAAAATTAACCAGCAAATTTGTTTTTGTTTTTCACTGTTTTCACCTTCTTTTGTGTAGGTCAATCAATCAATAAACAAAATGTAAGCACCTGTCAAGTATTCTTAAGAACGTAGTAACATAGAAATTTTGAATGTCGCAATCACAGATTTGTGAAACCATCAATTAAGTTTTGGTCATACGTTGCAGGTTCAGATAACAGTTCCTCGAGCATTGATGACAAAATATTTAATGGCGACGAGCCCGATATGCCAGCCAGCGTGCTTGACACGATGAACAATCAAATAAAGTATCTGAAAACTGCCATCGAGAAGCTCGTCACTACCAAGGACCAACCGGACCAGGCCATCGCTCTGTCAGGAAGTCAGGCAAACTTGGTGGAAAGTCAAGAACAGGTAAATTTCTAATCATATGCTGGTATTCTGTGACTACAAAAAGGTGTTAGTTGTCTGTGTCTTGGTTGATGTTAGTCATTTCCCATAGAAAGACGGTTTGTTTAAAATGCCCGAATATAAAAAGGTCATAAACATTTTGACAGTTGATAATCACTGCACTGCTGCATAACACCCAAAAGTTTTCAGACATTTTTTACCTGATTAGCGAGCTTGAAAACTGCAAACAAACAAGGTTTTTTTTTTCTTTTTTTGGTCTTTCCTGTTTCAAATGCAGTTTAAGACTATTCAAAACATTGTATTTACTGTTTGTTGGTGTACTTTGTTCATGCTGGTCAAAGTGATAAAATGTCTTGTAATAACGTATGCTGACAAAACACAAATTTTCTTGTTGCATAGGTTCGAATACTAGAAGAGGAAGTTTTGCGATTGCGATCTCTTCTCAGTTCGAAACGGGAACAGATTGCAACGTTGCGAACTGTTCTGAAAGCAAACAAGCACACTGCAGAGGTTAGTGTTACTCTGTTTCAACTATTTTATTAACCATAGCACTTTTGTTATGTCGATCATTGTAAACACAAAAGTGGTGATGAGATCAATATGTCAGTGTTTAAAAACTTTTAGGGTTTGCTTCCATGTGTTTATAAGATTTGTAATTTCTTGTTCAAAATAGATTACAACACAAAATGTAATATTTGGGAACAAGTTTTTTGATTGCAGATCCGCTCAATGTTTTTTTTTCAACTTTCAGTTTTATCTATTTTTCAATCTGCAACATTTATTAATGCTCTTTCACACACACAAAAAGTGAATAAAAATTAACATTTGGAATAGTGAGATTTAACTTGTTCGTTTTTCAAAATACCTTAAATTTCTCATTTCAACAGGTTGCAATACAAAATCTGAAGAGTAAATACCAGCACGAGAAGATGTTTGTATCCGAGACGATGCTCAAATTAAGAGGGGAACTTAAAGCACTTAAGGTTTTTTCATTAAAATCTGTTTCTAAATCTACTGTGTATGTTCTATTTAAAAAGCATATGGGGCTGCAACAGTGTTTTGCACATGCTGTCATACTGCAAACATCAATTAGGTTTAACCGTGATGTAGCAAACTAACTGCAAAGATGATATTATGCAAATTTTGGTGACAGACAGTGTATCTTCGAAAAAATTTACGAATTTAGAGTAGTTATGAGTCTCCTTCCCTATA
The DNA here is from genome assembly GCA_008931825.1 of Phallusia fumigata. NCBI lineage: Eukaryota > Metazoa > Chordata > Ascidiacea > Phlebobranchia > Ascidiidae > Phallusia > Phallusia fumigata. Next base: position 8,837 of record QXVZ01015826.1, on the reverse strand, counting down.
AGATTCGTATTGTTTCCGCTTCGTTTTTTTGTCCAATGTCAGTTTATTTCTTTCTTTTTGATCAAGCAAAAAAAATTTCAAGCACTAATATGTTATACATGGGTGTCTGAAGTTGTCACTGTAACTTTCGGCCTCAGTTGGTTAAACCCCCCCCCCCCTCAACACAAAATTGAAATTAAAGATGTTTTTGCTGTCTAAAAAATATCCACCTTGTATCTCACTGACAACCATTTAAAGCTCTGAATCAAACCCAATAACTTTAGATGTTAATCATACTCTGTTTTTTTACAGGAGGATGCAGTGACGTTTGCACAGCTTCGAATGATGTTCGCTGCACGGTGCGACGAGTATGTTGCCCAGCTCGATGCTATGCAGCGCCACCTAGCGAGCGCCGAGGATGAGAAACGAACTCTCAACACACTGCTGAGGAAAACCATTACACAAAAACTTGCAATTACACAGGTTAGTGCAGAAGCAAAACCTACAAGCAAAATCATATGAAGCATGACTTCTGTGTATGACCACTGCTTGAACAATGCATATTATGTTTCTGTGCTATATACCATAAAAGACTTGGCCTGCCTTACAGGCAATACCTAAGTACAGTTTTAAATATAAATGCATTAAAAATATGCATATCTACCCCAAGATATGGAATAAACTGCCAAACTACTCCAAAACAAAGCATTCAGTCTGTAAATGTTTAAATCTGTCGACAAAACAATGTTTTTGGAATTTTTTAAAAGTGTTTCTTAGTATTTCTGACCGAACTTCAATATGATTTACAGAGATTGGAAGATTTAGAGTTTGCACAAGAGCAGCAAAGCAGAACGAAAAACTCTTACGCTTCCGTTGTCACGCAAGGCACTGGTGGAAAAAAGAAAAATGTCTCACCTGGCAAAATCTTCCGATAATTCTTGATGTTTTTACTTTGTCTCCCGTCTATCATATATTTTTGCTACAATCAGGTTTTTGTTCAGACACCCAACCTGCATTAACCGACACATGTTTAGTTGCATTTTAATATTTCACCCCGCCTTGTCTAAAAAAAAGCTGTCTGTACAAGAGGATGATTTTGTGCAGTTAAAAGAAGTGTTAAAATCATTCAAATTCAGCGTGAGATCCTAATCTGCCCTTAAATGACCATCTAAAAAGGGATAGTTAATGACGTGAAGAATTTGTTTGGTATGAAAAGTCCATCATACCATTTTGGAAAAACTAGAAACAGATATGTTGACAATAAAACTGCCTCTTATTGAATGCATTATACAGCATATAAGGGGGAATCACAAACTGGTTTTACTGCAACACTTTTGGCCATGTCTAAACCTTTTTTGCCTTTCATTATTACACATGGTAACAAAATCAGTGTTGCTTTCCTGTCAATATTTTTCTACTTACTTTCAATATGACACAGCACACTTTCACTAGAATTTCAAAAAAAATACCTAAACATAATAATAGTTAATGAAAAATCCACCCTGCAAAAAAGTGATTTATTTGCAATTTTACAATTCCAATAAGCTGCCTTTAATTTCATTCCTCAGTAGTCCTGTGCAAATGTGTTTTTGTTATTTTGTGGCCGGTACCACCAAATATTTTCTGTGTGCATGCACCCTCTGGTTCTGCTACCAGCTGTTATCATTAGTAAACACTTTTTTACATGTTGCTTGCCACTATCACTGCACTAGTAGAGAAAAATGTTATTTTTACATTGAATCATGTTTAAATGTGGCACAAGCATTGATGACATGCAGTTTGAAACAAAAGTTATGTGCATTTTTTTCTGTTTTCAGACGATACATAGTGTAGCTTTAGTGTGTACAAATCACATAGATATTTGTGTATTTATGTACGGTTTGTAAGATAATATAATGTACTACAAAACAATATAGTAATGTAGCTCAATTAAAAACATAACTACAAGAGCTAATATGGAGTAAGTACGCTGTATTGCAATAACCGCTGTTGCCATTATCAGTGCAAAACTTCACTACATGCAAGCTCTCTGGCAGTTATGTTTTTAATTGAGCTTCTCTTAAAGTCTTTGTCTTGTGTTTCGAAATAGAATAATGTAAACGACAGATGTAATTGCTGACAAGTTTATCTATGTTTTGAAAAAAACGTATTTTTATTTCACAGAATCTGCCTAAATTTCACAACTAACCTATATTATTTGTTACACTGGTATTTCCTAAGTTCTTTTATGTAATTTCTTGTCAAAATTGTAAATTTGTTTGAATGTTACCAACTTTAAAGGTTTTTACATGGATATGTTGCACAACTTAATGTGGTGCTACCTACAACATATGTTGCTATTTAGACTCGACACATTAAACCAGTTTTGCTTTGGATAATTATCACAAAAGTGTGGCTTCGTTGCATGTTGCTACAAGCCATCTAATGTGTATGAAACCACTGAATCGTACATATTATTGCGTCCATGCATGTCAGCTGTACCCACTCAAACATTTTCGCCACAAACTTGCATGCAAAAGTTGCCAGTATTCCCTTTGTAGTGTATTTTTATGGTTGCGCCCAAAAGCTCCAGCAATAAAATATACACAAGTATTCACAAGATATTGTGACGACAGCGTTTATCGAAACTTAAAGGTGTGTTACACACAATAACTGACCTGCATCTTCTTACTGAAACACAAAATATGTTTGGCTTGGTGCCGCAGCCAACCGAAAACTTTGATGGATGAGCATAATAGAAGTATTTTTTCGTGGGGTTTGGACCCTTCAAAGCTGCTGTTTACCAGTTTAACCCGAAAAGGGGAAGGATATTTGTAGTATGCTTTCGCACATGTGGTAAATGTCTTTGTCTAAATCGGAATGAAATTATTTCGTCTACTGGTGAACAAAAAATTACCCAAGTTTTCACAAACAGAAAAAAATGGATAACTCATTAAAATAAAAGCCGCGTTCCGAATGGTTAGCGCGACTGCCTTGTCCACACAAGGTTGTTGGTTCTAATCCCATCTCGGTCGCCTGTGTTTCTCTGAGCAAGAAACTTTAACGGCATTGCTCCAACCCTGTGGACCCGATGGGTTGATCCAAACAAAAAATCCAATTTCACAAAAGGGTAAAAAAGACCTAGAGAACAAAAAGCAAACACACAAACTAAATGAAATAACAAATCCTGTGAATTTGAACTTAGACGGGTCGTGGTCATTGTTACTGGGAAGTTGTTAAGTCAAAACAATTTTAAACAGAGCTTGGAGGCAATAAAATGTGGCCTAGATTTGCGAGGGGGGTCTTCCATCGGTTGTGCGCGTAAACCAACACAAACCAGCGGGTGTGACGCAACAGGGGGGGGAGGCAATAATGCGTCATTTCTCTGCTATGACGTAGTTTTCAGTAACTTCTACGTTGTGTGTGGGAGGGAATTTAGAAATGATTCAGTTTTTCTGGGTTAAGGCTTTAGTGTTGGCCGAGTTGACAATACAACCGACTTAATCACAAGGTTGTGGGTTCTAATCCAGCGTCGGCCTATGGTGATTTTCGGGCCAAAATAAAAGTTTACCAGACACAAGGAGTTTTTGACATCAGATTTGTTGAAAGCTGAACTGTCGCCAACGGCGAAAAAAATGAAATAATCAAAAAGTTTGGTCCCTCGCATTTCGACTGGCTAACAACAACTAAATATTTATTATCCTTTATATATTGGGTCTAACACACAGTTACTTTGCTCTTTGCTGGAACGACAATTAAAAACCTCAAAACCCACATTAGATGACCAATTTGCGGTTTTAAATAGTTTCAATAAAAAACATTTTCTACGTTTCCTGATGATGATGACAGCGTTTGTCGAAATGTTTTACACACAAGTATTGGCCCTTATCTTCTTAATGAAACCAACTTTGGATTATTTAATGTAACCCAGTTCAAATCCGGGCAAAACTCACATGAGAAAACAAAACATTTTCTTATCCCGACCTAATGAGTTTGGATCACGTGAGAAAGCTTATTGTGACGTATACATGGTTAATCCGTGGAGTGAAACGTTGGTCAAACAGGATTAATCAAATCTCCCTGTTGGAAACTGTGTGGACACAGCTAACATAAACTTTGCTTGCCAGGCTTCTTGTGTGAAACAAGTCAGTATTTGATTTTCACATTAAGATTGTTAAAGAAACTGTGAATTGTGTGCCGAAAGTAAAATATTTGTTAATAAAGTTATACCGGCAAATTTTGTTCAAGACGTCAGATGTTATATCTGCATAAAACAACGATCAATTTGTGCAAAACAAAGTGCTAAACATTTATTTCTGCAAACCCGTCGTCATAAATACATCGCTAGGTGATGTTCTATAATTTGACAAGTAGTTATGACATCAGAGTGTGAACTTATCATTCAAACTACATCCCACTTTCGAGTTTCGATTTCATTTGAGAAAAAACAGAAACTTCCGTAAATTTTAAAACACGTGACCGATAATTTCCAGTTTATAGGATTTCTACTTCGATAAACTCACGAAAACGTATAAAAACAACGATTTTAAAGCCAAGTTTCGCTTTTCAGTTTTGTGTAAAAACACAAGACCATCAGGGTCATGACCTTGTTCGACCTTGAACCATGCAAAGACGTTCAATTTAATTTCGATTCCTTTTGTAGAATAAATTTGTGTCATAAAAAACCCATGTTTTCAATTCTAATTACGATGGCATTTATGAAAACGTTAAAAAATGTCGAAAAAAACGGCTGTTTTACAGATTCGTGTAAAACACCACAAGGGTCATCACCTTGACCGACCTTGAATCATATAGCAAGGACGTTCGATCTGCTGCTGAGAAGTTAGCAATATAACAGCGATCGTTTAATCGAGGGGAGTGGAAAAGCGATTGTAACCTAGTTCTCATCCTGTCTGGCGCGCTGGGAGGGGTCTCGCTCGCTGACCGGAAAAAATTCTCCAACAGAGAGAAGCCGCGCGACGCTTTCAAAGACTCTTTTATTGCGGAGTTCTGAAATTAAACAAGCTTACTCGAGGACGCCGGAGCCCGACGCCCCGCTGTGACCGAGAGCCCGAGTTGTGGAAGAAGTTTCGCGTCGGGCCATTGTCTTCGCGTTCTATTGCGCGTTCGCAAACAAAAACAAAAGAACAAGGGAGAAACAAAACGCGATCTGCGCTGATTTATGATTGCAATCGAATGCAACGCAGCGTCAGTTGAAAGCAATAACCAAGCGGGAACTCTGGGTATTTATAGAGGAGGAAAATTTATCCTGACTCATTCGAAAACTGGTCTGTCTTCCAGCAGCATCTACAGCAAGCAAGGCCGGGTTATAAGGTAAGAACTTGTATGTTTTAATTTTCCAGTTTATATTTCGTTGCTTATGTGCTGATGACGACAACAGTGGTTGCTCAAACGTTTACATTACATTGTATTCGCTACATATAAGTTCTCTGGCAGTTACGAATTAAGATACTCTTCTGTATCTTGTGTTTATAACTATGTTGTGTTTTGATATTGTGTGAAATCTAAAGTTCATGGTATAATACATGTATCTGTAGGGATAGTGTATGTCTAAAATTTTGTAGTGTTATGATTTATGAACAACTTAAGCATAATATTTTTCAACAGAGAAACTTCAAATCATTTTTTAAGGATTTGGAAGCTATGCTTTTTTTCAGAACACACATCCTAATAAATTCTTAGTCCAGGTTCAAACACTAAAAGCAAAGTTTTTTTTAAATAGATTTTTCGTGGATATTTAACATTTGCTGGGATATCACAGCAGCGATGAAATTAACTGTGTTTCGCAAAAAAAGGTTTTTGAGGCAAGTAAATTGCATTCATGAATTTTTTTGTTTTACAGATTCGAAGAATATATTTGGACACCCGTTAACGGAGCAAAGAAACTATTCCGACATCTTGGGAGGGAGTTTCTTCTTGCCCTCCCAATCCGCCCCCCCTGCTGCGCTTCGTCAAGCGGCAAATTGAAACGTCACAATATGGTGTTATGCGTCATAACAGGGCGGTGGCTTTCTGATTGTCCAAACGCAATTTCTGAGTTTTTAAATCTTTGGAAATCGTGTCTGGCCATCATACTGACATTCGCCACTATCAACTTTTGTGTGTCGCAAAGTAGAGGGGATTTTTAGAATAAATACACTGTCCCAATAGGAAAAAAAATTAAAATTTTATTACTTATGTTTCAAAGTTAAACTTTGATGATATGTTCTATTGTACGAGCGCAGATGTTGACATAATTTGTTGCCAAAACATTAGAACTAAATCCATTTCGCTTTTGTCTACCATTTGGATCAAATATGAATTCTGAAAATTAACAGATCTGCATTTTTTGTTCCACTTTAATTTTCAGAACGTTTTTCAAAAAAGCTTAAATAATTTATACCTGATACATTTTGTTTTCGTGTTTGGTATAACTATTCAAATCTCGCTTTCAAGATTTAGAGGGTTAGGTTAATAACAGAACTAAGACCTTCTAAAACTTAATAATTTTAAATTCATAACAACGCAAAGTGTCTTGTTTAGGTAATTCTACAGTTGGTGTTACTTATTTCAGGTTTCAGCGACATATAAAAGTCAACATATTTTTGTCAGGAATACTACCACCGTACTTAATTTCAATAGCTGCTTGCGTATAAACCCTTGTGCATCGACTTTTACCCGTTTTGTGCAGAGCTGTAAACAGTGTGCGTTTATTATGAATTTTTAACAGCATGGTATTTTGATTTGCGCAATAAAACTGTTTCAAACCTTGCAGTGTTTCCTGTTCTACGCAGTTTTTCATCAATTAAAGTTTTTAATTTGTTCCAAATCTGAGATGAATTATCATAGGATTAAAAGTTTGTAGCGAGAGAGGAACAATAAGGTTTCAAATAGAGGCGCACTTAAACATAACTAAAAGGTACAAGACGATTTCAAGTTTGCTCTAGCGTTGCCACGCGGTGTCGCTGTAGGACATTTACCAAACAAAGCAAATTACGTTTACGCTAGATGGCGCTATACGAGAATAAAGGAGGCAAACAGGCAAATGGAGGCGAACAAAAGCGGTAGTGCGACACACTATTAAACTCCATGCTGTTATCTGGTGTTTTGTTTGTGTACATATATATCTGAACGCTTGTGTAAAACAAAATTAAACTAACCTAAGTTTAGTCAAATACATTTTCTACATAACTTCGTGTTTGTGATAAAACTTGGCCAAATCAAGTTCTTGTACACTCAACAGGCAAACAGTTTTGTACCAACCTTTTTGTGATGCTTCCTTTTGGGCAAACCCATAGAGATCTGTCCCCTTTGGCTTCACCCAGCTGGAAGCCTTTGAACAATTCCGTGCCAAAAATCTTTTTCCAAAAGAGCGCGTGTGTGTGCTGACGCGTGCGCGCGTGCGTGTGTGTGCACGAGAAAGCATCGGCGCCGACACGCTTGATCGCGCACCGGTGGCGGCCAGACGAAGGAAGTCGAGGCTTGCAAGAAAATTCTGCCGGAAAACAGGTTGGAAATTATCGCAATCCTAATCCCTAAAGACAGTTAAGCTGATTTAAGAGTCTTAGTAGTTGCAATTGTGGTAGACGAGTTTTCAGGGTGGCCGCAGGTTGCTGAGTTTAGTTCGCGTTCAGTTGTTAATCGTTTGATCCTTGCAAGTTTTAAGCTACCGGCGTTTCTTTGTTCGTAGTTCAGGTGGAAAGAAACGCCAGACTTGCAAGTTGTCAGGGGGGAAACCAGCTTGTCCTCGTTGCAACTATTGCAGCAGCATCTTGTGGTTTTGTTGGTCTGTTTCTTTCATAACTTTTTCGTAGTTTAGGAATGTCATTTGCATTTCAATGAGGAGTTTTAGCCAGCACTTGTGTGTAAAATATTGCCTACGTATCGACAACCGCTGTTGTCGACATAATATTTGCTTGTGCATTTACCAACCAACATCCACCTTAGATTTTTTCTGACTTTTGTGAACGTGGAAATGTAGTAACATCAGCAATAAAAGTAAGTCTCCAGTTAAAAATTGTTGCTTCTTAGCAGTTATGTTTTTTATAAAAAGCGACTCTTCATGTCCGTATCTTGCGTTCCTAAATAGAAGAGTAACGTAACACAGCTATTTAAAAAACTGCCTGCGCCCAAAAAAGACATATTTTGAAGACAAAAGAAAGGTGTTACGTAACAAACAGTACGTTTACCGATTGTATTGATTCGAATGTTTGGATTATTGGATTGCACGGTCTAAAAACTGTGCACCACTATTTTAATGTATTGCGGAATAAGCCAACGTTGTAGTTCCGGGGTTACAGGCTAGACTACATAGCAATGTCTCGGCGAAATATCTTAAACTAGACCCCTCCGATCCTAGAACAACTTGGCTGCAGATCACTGACAAAATGATCAAAACAAGTAACATTTGTGGCCAGACACTGTTGGCAAAAACCTGCCCCCTTGTTGCAGGGATCTTTATTTGGTCAATAGGCGACGAACTGCCGCAAATACCCAGGAAAAAGTTAAAAGTTTTCTGGCATCAGAATCACTTGATTGCTGCTCGCAATGTTTGTGCGCTTGAGTTTGTCTCAGGTGAATCAATCGAGTGGTTATCACTCCGGATATTGTCGCTTCTTGCCAATTCCGCTTGTGGCGCAAAACATCGGATGAGTCATAACTGCGGGCATTTAAAGGGAGGCCTGGCCCAAAAATTGCAATTGAAGCTCTCTTGGTTAACTGGACATTTTGGTAAACATTTACAATTTGGTAATAGTTTTGGGTTAAAACAAGCAATTTTTTATTGTGTTTTTCAAACTGCTTTTCTCGACTGTAAGAAAAACTCGGTAAATTAAAGGTTTCGATTGAAAAAAACTGAACTCCAAAACCGATTTATTTTG
>QXVZ01015823.1:0-14698 GCA_008931825.1 Phallusia fumigata | reverse complement strand
CATACAAAGTGATGCTAAACTACGCAAAAAACTGCGAGTAAAAATATAATCGACTTAATGTTGATATTTATACACAGCGATGGACAAAATAGAAGTAATATACGCTATCCTAGAATAGTTGCAGGTCAGCGATGGGTTCTGAAACATGCAATGTGCCTTGACTAGCAAGACCTACATGTGGCGTTTTTGGTGCAATAATAATTTAGATTCGAACTCCAACAATCGACTTACTCGAATCTGAAGAACCGATTTTCTGTTTTGCCCATCCTTATTCACAGTATCTACAAGTTACACCTAAAAAGCAATCAAACCCGAGTGGAACTATGTGCTGGAACCAGTTAGGCACAGTTCCAAGGAGCATCGTGGGCCACGAAATCCACCACACTGTCCTTGGCCCAATAATTCTGCAGCAACGCATGCCATGTGTCTAAATCTTTATCCAGCGTGTGACGGTTGCCTAGAAAAACAATTGTAATGGAATACCGAAATTGTATAGCACAGTGTTTTTTCAACTTTTTAAATTATTTGCATCAGGCCCCCCTTCAGTTTTTTTCGAGGTAACGCGGTCCATTAAAAAGTTAACTCCAATTAACTGACTTGATTACAGTTCAGCAATGCTTTGTGTGTGCCGCAAACGCGCTCTTTGTTACCAGATATCACAAAGCAACATTTACCAAGAGAGGCTGAAGACGCTTCGCGGTCCCTTTAAAAACCCCTAGGGCCTAGGGGACCGCGGGCCTCACTTTGAGAACCGCTCATCTATCGCATAAACCTAAAGTTTTGCACTCCTCATTTAGTGGAATTGTGATGGTAAACACAGATACACAATTGAGTGTTGGGAGATATGTTGCGACGAGTTTTTCCCTTTGAGCTGTTTCTTACTCGAAAGTTCGCAGCATGCAAGCAAAACATGTGCACTCTCTACAAAGTTTAAGGACTTTTCAGAATAAGTTTTCTATGTACTGCCATGATCACATGCGTAAAGTATAACTAACACAGTAAGAGTTTCGGTAAAAGGGTAAAATATTGTAAAAAGTCTGAAAGACGCCCAAGTTACCTGAGAGAGTGCAAGCTTTGAGATGAAATCGCTGCAGCAATACGCTATCTTATACACTTCTTCCAGAGCGTTTGTTAACACATCTTACACAAGAATTTCTCGTGCTCCGTCTCAAGCGTGGTAGGATTTTACAAAAGGAAATGAAACGGCACAGATTAAGTCCCGTGCAATAGTGGTTAAGAAGTATTACACATTAGAGCGAATTTAAAAGAATGAATTTCGATCTGTCTCTTACCAATGATGCAGAGTCCACGCCTCGCCCTTGTGATGGCTACGTTAATTTGATGGGGGTCCGTAACGAAGCCAAGATATTTACGTCGCCAGTGCAGGGTCACACTTTCTTCCATCAATTCCTGTGGTTGAGAGCGCACAGTCGAGAGAATGACGTAATCCCGTTCACTTCCTGAAACGAATATTTTGCCTATTTTGTCACAAGAAATACACAATAGGCAATTCTGCAAAGGTGACAAAGCAAAGCATCTTTATAGCGTTTATGCAAAACAAAAACGAAGCATCGACAGTTTTCAAAGTTGCCCAAAAGTATTTTCTCCGAAGGATTGTTTACTTACAAGCTTGACCTCATGGTTAAATTGCAGGGAATTGCAGCTACAAAGTCCAAAATAAAAATCGTAAACGTTAGCTAGAAAAACAGCAACAGAAGAGGTTTAACCGGGAGCCCCTAGAACACACTGTGTGGTCTTCTGAAAAAACCAATAACAAAACAAACACATACAACGTAGCAATATTACCTTGACTCGTGACGACTGTTCCAACATGGACGGCTGATAAAGTTGATCTTTCGGTTTTAATGTAGCTCGTGATTTCCGCGCACTGTGCTTTATACGGCGACAGAATCATGATGTCCTCAAGCGGCACCCTCTTAGTCAGATGCAACCACACGAGAATCTTGATCTGAAGTAAAATACATGACAGGTTGTACAGATTTGTGCACGATATTGCAAACTCTTAAAAACCGACATTTGTTACAATCTAGCACATTTTTTGTTTGTTTAGGATCTAGCAGGAAGGGGATTAACGGATCTACTGGCAGAATTTAAAAGTCATGCGTGGCATTGTTTGTTGATGCCATGTTGATTTTGTATAATTTAACAAGTCGATCATTAATGTAGGTTGGGCAAAATTTCCATTTAAACCGGCCATTGTCTTAGCTTGCAACACCTTTACCATCGATATTAAGATTATCCTCCGTGCTAATCGACTACTGGTGTGGCAAGAATATGCGCTGGCTGCTTAGCTATTGTGCAGACGATTCGATTAACCTACCACGGCCCGTGCCTGCCCCTTGTTGTACTTTGAGTTCACTCCGCCATGTTCCAACTTATTGAAACTGTTGTCCTCCTCAGATTCAGTGTGCGCAAAAATCGCAGTGTTCGAAGGACGACTGTCGGGGTAAAACAGTACGCCGGGATTTCGGGAATCTCTTTTGATGACTGAGTCGTCAGTTGTTAACTCGCCTCTGTAGAAATGCTGGGATGGAAAGTCGCAGATGGTTTCGTTCTAAAACAGGATTTTAGGATTCTTTTAAACTTTTTGTTTGTATCACAAAGCTATCGCGATGCATACATACATCTTTAAGACCGCCATAGTTGACAATCGAACTGCACTTACCATCCTGAACTGAAGAGTCAACATCTCTGCATTGTCTTCCAGCCTCTCAAACATTGAACGTCCCATCCCGAAATCCCGTGCCCTTTCGCACTGTATCACTGGTTGCAGTTGCTTATGGTCCCCGATCAGGACCACCTAGCAAAAAGATAAGGGCCCGTCTTCTTGAGGAATTAGGACAGTAAAAGGCACCACATAAACATAACAAACAATATACAGTTACTTACAGGGATGGAACCGTAGCGAACTTTACGTAGTTACCCATTGTAACGTTAACATGGAAGCACAAACTTAAAAAGCATGTCATGTTTACCTGATTAGCAAGTGATGTAATAATTGGTACGAGCGTTTCCGGTTCACTGCACATGCCAGCCTCGTCGATAATGCAATGTGAAAATAACATTTGCTTCAGTTTTGAGTGTTTCGACTTCCCGTTGGGTCTCAAGATTTTCACTAAAAAAAAGTAACATTACAAACATCAGTTTTCTACCACCCCACCCTGTATCACTCGGCCCAATACAATTTTCAAACATTGTCTCATCTGTGGACACACTTTAGTCAGCTCGTCCAAGTAAAACAACCCCACAAAGAGTACATTGCTTTGCTGAAAACCACGGACAAAATCACTTACAACTTTTAGTGTAGCTCCAAGAACTATGTTACTGCTTACACAGCATATGCCCAATTAAATAAAAAGTTTTATGATATCGTATAGTATAGCGCTTTGTCAATGACACATGGACCATAAGTACATTAACTTACTGGCGGCGGCCGTGCATGTACAAATGATGACATCGTGTCGAGTAACTTCTTCCTCTTTGGCTTCTTGCACGACACTCTTGTATTCCATGTACTCTGGAAGAGTGACTCTGGATCTTTTGTCCAGAAACCTATTTCAGCAAAAAAGATGTTAAAGTTTGTAACTAAACATTAATCTACATTGATTAAAAGAATAGACAAGAGTTTGAAACCGCGGGACCAACTGCACTCAAACTTAGTTGGTTTAAATCCTACTCTTCTTTTTGAAATAAAAATTTGACGTAACACGAGGAATACTTTTTATACTGGATCTTTCTGCGTCGTTTACTGTAGTAGTAGTGACAGTAAAACTGACTTCGTTGATCGTTAGTCTTTGCAAACTTAGCAAAAATGCGAGGCTACACTATACACATGAAACACAGCCTACTGTTTGTCGAATTTCCGAAGTTTCTTATGTTTGCTGTTAGTTTCATTTCTAATAATTTTGTGCAGAGTTATCGAATGAAGTTTTGCAGATGGATTCGCTTCGTTTTCTCTTTTCAGGGCTGGATTCAGTGGATTTGGATAATCCAGTTCCTCCATCATTTTTCCGTACACCCTCAGAATCTTGATTCCCGTGTTCATAAGATATTCTAAACGCCAAATGATAAAGTTGTTGCATTTCATAATACCTAAGAATTAGGGGATGTCATAAAAAGTTGTTGCTGTAAGATAAAAAAGTTGCTTCTTTGGGAAATTTGTATTGGCTGAACGGGTTGTCTTCGTCAGGTCATCAAATACAATTAAACAAAAACAAAATCAAACCAGCAAGTGTGATTTTACCCTAAAAGTTACAAGGGATTGAGTAGTAGCTGGATGATAGTTGCGCCATTAAAGTAGCAAAAACCTCACTAGTGAACCTAAAACCACAAGTTCACTTTTGTTCCTTTTAACCGCCATTTTAGCAAAAAAAACAAAACGAAGCTAGCGAATGCATCGACTGATATTGGACACTATCTATACCTGCAACAACATCAACAGATTTATTGGAAGGTCCGCAGTAGAGAATCAATCCACTGTTACCGGTCGCAATGTTCATCTGACGGAAATAGTGAACCATGTAGGCGCCCATAAACGACTTTCCTGTGCCTGTAAGTACAATGGAGCGTGAATGTTAATGTCTGTTACTATAATCTCAGACTTCGATGGGTGACATTTTTTATGCTTCAGACCTGGTCATTGTACGGCTCCCGTGCCACCACAGGCGCCAATTCCCGTGGTGGCGGCCACCCCGCTAGAAATTTCCCGGGTGGTAGGCATTATAAAAAGTCTATGCTGCCACCCCCGAAATTTCCTGGACTCCAAACACGTGCGAGTCGAGCGACACAATTTTGTTTCGTTCATTAAACATTCCAAGTCTCATTTTGCGAATCTTGTGTGCTATATTCACCTATAATACTAGCGATAACAGAAAGTATAATGACGCCACAAACCAACAGTCGTACGTTGTGCAATTTTTTTCACGTGTTAGACCGTATCCGCCACCCCAAATGAAAAAAATTGCTAAAAAATCGACGCCAATGCGTGCCACATACGGTCCTCTGTTTGTCTTAGACTTGCCCGTTTCAGCAAATTTGGAATTACAAAGAAGGGAATATTTTAAACGGTATTAACAGTTGTTGTAAGGCAACTTCACTTTTCATTGCCTAGCCATAACATATACTGTCATCAGCTTGTCAAAACTATGCTATTTGCTGGTTTTTATAAATACATACAATTGATATTAATCAGAATTGAGTTAAGGTTTTTGGCTCGGCAATATTTTCTGTTTGTTATGCGGCCCCAAAGAAAAATATTTGCCCACCCGTGCTCTATAGGCTTCTATAATGTAAACGTCTTACATTTGTAAAACTTGACATGCTTATGTAGAGTTTAGATGGGTTTTCAGTTGGTTAGAATTGGCTAAACTTAGTGTAATCAAAGCTAACCAAGGAGGGTTGAAAACCCCAAAGACACGGTGCCACAGCCTTTCAAGCATTTGCCTTCAGCAAAGCGACACCTGCAAGCATGTTGGCTGTGGTGAGATTGATGTCTGTTAGGACTCGGCATCGATAAAGATTTCAAACAAGATGTTTTTCTACCTGGTGGTCCTTGAATGAGCGTCAGTTTGTTTCTCATTGCCTTTTGGACCTGTTGTTTTTGTTTCTGGTTCAACGGAAAGTTGAATCCCCTAACTTCTTGACCCACAGAATCAATCAATTTTTGAACTTTTGTGTCGCGGTGATTCGGCACATCAATTTGAGGGGTGTCTCCAACACACAACATTTTGACGATTTCCATTTCTTCTTTTGGAATTTTTCCTTTCCTCATATGATGCAGCGACTTCGCCATTCGTCTGCAGTAACAAGACGAGTCCCTTAGTTTTCCTATTTGATTGTGATAACCGACGCATAGTCCTTCTCGTTAAACCGCAAGAGTAACCAGTAGCGTAACAAAATGTCTTGGGCGAGACTCAAACTTATCCCCATAACATTTTGGTCATAGTAACGATTTTTTCAGAAGAGTGTGGTATGCTGTTGTTTGCAACTGCGCAGATGCCCTTCTGTTGTTTCTCATAAACATACTTACTTGTGTGGTATATGCAGCGGTATGTATTCCACAGTTGCCACGGTTTTATGTTTACACACTGGGTTCTCACTGTCGTCCTTTGACAGAATTGACTCGCAAAGTTCGAAAGTGACCTCAGTTAGTTGTTTATCTTTATCCTCATTCTCGTCTACATTCAAGATTCGAGCATGCATCACCCATGTGTAACGCGACTCTGCAAAGAAAATGAGTTACAATACAGGGTTAGGTTCACCGTATACAGGAGAAAAACAATGCACTCGGTGTCAATAATGTTTAAATTGGCTGCCTACGTTGAGTTTGTGTAAAAAAGATGTTTGGAAAATAGCAGCCTTGCCGAAATTCACAGTGACAGAATTGTTCTTAAACTATCTTTCAGTTATGCAACAAAGCATTGTGAAATATCACGGGTCATATTTCAAAGTTTAAAACAATAGACTGTTGTGTGGAAAAAAATGATGCTTTATCGGCAGTTTAGCTGTTACTTTTAGAGCGCATTGTGCAGCAAAATTAGCACATCAACATTTCAAAAATGCCATGACGTTTAATATGTTATTCTAAAAACGCGTTTAAAAAAACACACCTTGGTCACTTGAAAGAACATTTTTGACACGAATGCACAAGAAGCCATCTATGTGCATGTGGATGATCCGTTCCTTACAATATTTCGTGTTCAGGCTGAAGTATCCTTCTGTGTAAACAACAACGTGTTTTACGGTTCACATCGGGAAGAGGGAACAAAACTATTATTGCTGGAACAAAATAGACATTAATCCAACATTTTCCACATTGCAGTCCTGTATTCGATTTCGTCGAAGATCAAGTGTTAAATCCAGAGTGCCGATTTTTGAGTTAAATCAACATGTTTGTCGTAGTCGGTCATTTAGATTGCACAAATAAACCACGTTTGAAGTATACCAACCCCCAGGTTTGGTCCAAAGAATTTGAACTCCTTCGAACGTGATTGAAAAGCCGTCATTCACAGCGGTAAAAACTCCGTCCAGTCGCAAGACGGGCAGCCACGCTAGGGCGTATTTCTTCATTGTCTCGTAGTTCCCATGAACTGCACAGAAGAAGGTGGGTAAATGAAAACTACAATGTTAACTGCAGTGCTTCCTAACGTTTTTCACTTGCATTACACTTACAAGTATTAAAACCCGATGACACATTCTTTTATACATTGCGAAACTTTTAGAGTTTTGATTGACGAATTACCAAACTGCTATAACGTTCAATTTTGCCAAGAATAATGTATTGAAAAAGTTTGCTTAGTTGTAGTTACATTGCGGCACACCTAGCATCGTCTCGCGGCACACCAGTTGCGGAGCACTGATCTACTGCACAAGACACTATACTTTTTTCGGACAGCATTTCTTTACCAATTTAACGGGTAATTAAGCGTACCAGATGTAGGTCTGGCATCTGATGCAAATGTTTCAATCGCATCAGTTTGATGACTTAGACACACGTCAAAGTCTTCGGCCAAACACAGAAGCTGGACTGTTGGTTCAAGCATCCCCCGCTTGATCCTCGGGTTTAACTGCACCAGAATCGGCAAACCCGACTCCACAAGTGTAGAAATCACACGGACGTGACGTATATCATTCTTGGTCTGAAACGACATGTGATCACCGCATGTGCTGTCCTTGTTGTTACATCTGGGCCCATCGCACGGACCGAGCTGCTTGGACGCTTTTGCTGGACACTGCTGAGTCGGTTTCTGAGTTTTGACAATTCTGCCGGTGCAAACGAAAAACCTTATTTAGGAAGAAAGAAACCTTATTAAGCCTTTCGCACAAGATGCTAACGCAGTAGTTTTCAACCGGATTTTTTTTAGTCCAAATTCGTAGCCGAAGTATAGTACTTCTTCAAGTTACATCAGTAATTCCGAACGTATTAATATTACTTTATCACTTCTTGTCTAGCAAGGAATAAAAAGTTTCAAAATATGCGGGCAGGACGCATCAAAATTAAACATTATCTATGTAGAGTTAAAGCGTCACATTAAGTTGGTAAGAAACGTTGGACATTATCATAACTCATAATCAAATAATTTTTTTTTTAAATTGGAAAATTGGAAAATTCAAAATTCTAAAAATAACGATGACAAAAGGCCGTTGATAAAAACAGGATTTTTGTAACTTTGAACGAAATGATCACGTGAAAACACTGGTAAGAATGACAGCAAAACATGGTGGAGGCGACAATATTCAAAAGGACAAACCAATATTGTAACACAACCTCGTAAAACGAAACTCTTTATCCGTTTTTCAGTCACCACAGTCTGCACTAAGTGTATTGTTACCTCTTCAAATGTGCCGTGATGTTTTCTGATGTTTCGTCGCCCAACGCTAATCCAGAGGTGATTACACTTGTCATATTTTCCACAAGTTCCTTTACCATTTGCGCAGATACCACTGTGTGCTGGAAGTGACTGTGCTGAAACCCTCTTGTTTTACTCTCGTCCTTCCTCAGGTCGTAATACCTGCGATTTTGTACATGACTTTTTTGCATCCAGTTTAAGAACTGTCAATCAATCGAGCCAGCTTTTAGGTTATTGGGGTACGTAAACTTGAAGCCCAAATACCCAATATCAAGGTACAAAATAACATGCTATGTTGTTCTCAATTAAAACCATAACTGCCTGAGAATGGGTGTAGTGAATAAGTTTTATTGGAAACATCCGTATCGTTAGTTCCTATTTTATTCCCGCTTAGAGCATTAGATTTAGGTCATTGTATTTGTACCTTATGTGCCAGATCAGATGATTACTCTTCAGAATTTTTTCACCAGGGCGGCTAAACTTGCTATTCACTTGCTCTCCCCAAGTTGCTTTCCTAGCGAAGAGATGAGTGTAGGGGAGGACCGATATTCTGCGCAAATTCGAATACCCGACCAAACTGAACTTGATCTCCTTGTTTGTGACCTTTAAGTGAAAAATCTTATGGTATTTTAATGTCTTCATCTTGCATAGGTCAAAGAATCAATCGTTGATCCAACTGTCGCATTTCAGTATGTTTTGATCTTTCTTTTTCAGTATTAATTTTTTTTCCAAAAATTGACCGCCTTTTGAAACCCAACGAGTTCCATTCGTAGCAACATATTTTCCTTGTCCAACTTACCTCTGTCACAATAGCTTGCTGATAGCTTCTTTCCTGCTGATTCTGGAACAACTTGGCAAGCGTAAACTGCATCAGTTCCCTTTCGTAATCTTTTGCGTCGTTTTGGCGCAGAGAGAGTTGTTTGCATGTTCTGAAAAGGATTTCATTAAGAGAATCGACTTAATCACAGCATTCTGAAACCGTAACACTAAAAACTAGAAGGGTGGCTTACCATATATTGACATTCTATTTCACTATTACCCGATATTAAAAGATGATATATTCCCCACATTATTTTACATTGGGTCTTTATATTTACCTGCGCTATTTATGACATGATTGTTTCTGCTGGCAGAATCGCATGGATCCCCACACATGCAGAGTTCTACATTGTGCGTGTTTCTGGATACATGTCCAGGCTATAGATATAAACAAAGCACTCAGTGCACTACAATGGCATGTTCTGCAAACCGAACCGTGTAAATTTCATTAAATTCGAACATTGTTTCATAAGTTGACCCATTTTAGGGGGCTAACGGGGTAACCACTTGGGCTATGGTGTCAAATTTTTAATTTAATGCACCACAATGGCATATTCTACAAACTGTGCAAATATCATCCAATTCAGACATTGTTCAATAATTAAACCCGTTTTAGGGGGTTAGCGGGGTAACCTCTGGGTCTGTGGAGTTAACTGAAACTAATGACACACCGACATTGCCATGTCTACCAGCTGTAAAAGTTTCATCCAAATCCATCAAACATTTCATGCCAAAAGTGCGTGGACAAGCTCCAGGGTAGAAAAAAGAAAAAAAAACAGAGTGAAAACAATATGTGTCCCCTTCAGGGAAGGTGACCCATAATAAACGCCCGATATCTCTTCCAAACAAAAGAATCGACATGAAATGTACCAACTAGTTTAAGTATGTGCAAGTAAACAAAACAAAGTTAGGCAATGATACATGTTAATTCAACTTACTCGTTCAAACTTTTTTCATGAACCATTGTGTCCAACACAATGACATCATCCTTTCTGGTGGGCTCATTGGATTTCTTGCACATCTTGATGATCTGGCGTTGAGCTATGATGTCCGTGTACCGTCTGATGGGTGAGGAGCACCAGGAGTAGAAGGGGAGGCGGAGTGAGAAGTGGGAGTGGGAGGAGGGGAGGTTCACGTCCACTCGGGAAGATTCTTGCAGTGTGGCTCGCTTTTGTATGCCCACAAACCTGTGTAGTGTTAAGAAAGGTTCTTATTTTTTTCACCAAAGAGCGATTTGCCGTTGCTGCACCAGAATATTTTTGCATTTGGATATATCCACTGGACATGAGTTCCAGGGCAAGAAAAAAATGCTAATTTCCCGAAAGGCCAACAAAATTTTTTCTACCAGTTTTCGGTAAATCTTCTAAGTTGTTGAATAAACTAATACAAGCTGAGAAAGTTACATTACTCCACCGCAATATTTATTTTCGACTGTTGTGTCCACTTGTTACACAAACAGAATGGATTTTCCGCGAGTAGGACCGATTTCCCAGGAAAAAACTTCCCCATTTTTCCACTTCTTCCCGTCTGTTTCCTTTACTGAGCACCTACAATAGTGTTTTCCAACCGGTGCTACGCGAGCACCTCTAGCGCATCGAA
Organism: Phallusia fumigata; assembly: GCA_008931825.1. Classification (NCBI taxonomy): domain Eukaryota; kingdom Metazoa; phylum Chordata; class Ascidiacea; order Phlebobranchia; family Ascidiidae; genus Phallusia; species Phallusia fumigata. Next base: position 3,911 of record QXVZ01015823.1, on the reverse strand, counting down.
ATGAAATGCGTTCTTTGTTGCATTTCTATCATTCGATTTAGAACATTTTCGGGAACCAGTTGTACGCAGTGACGGTGCGTTCCTTGAAACGGTACGCGACCGCAAAAAGGTTGGAAAACACCAAACAACTCTAGTATATTCCGCTTACCCGTCTCTTGCTGGACAGATGGAAGGTTGCAGTTCTTCGCACGAGAAAAGAATCAGAGCAGCTTCAAGATCTCCACGGTCCAAAGCTGCCTCGATTCCTGTCAGCAGCTCCGGTAAAACGTACAAGGCCTGTGTGGAACATAGATTAGCTTTGCGTGGTGTCGGGTAACACCCTAACTCAGGGTGACCAAATAAATTGTTTGTTATCTTACTGTTAAATAGATATGGTTTGCACTGTTCTACATTCATCCAAAAATGGTTATGCTGATTTGCCCAACTAAGCATTTAAGCGCGGCAACTCGCTTACGTTTCTCGGTGTTGGAAGGTCCTCTGAGAGTTGTTCGTTGAGATGATTGACATTCGACTTGAGTGAGAGTGAGAGTTGGATCTGGGAGTCGTAGCGGATGAGCCAGTCTTTCGACTCCTCTTCCAGCGGAGGATCCTGGCATCGCAGGAGGAAATTGCATCTCTGTGTATAGAAGAAAACCAAACATAAGGAAAGATGTGTAGGATTAAAAAAAAACAAGACACTGTTTTAACAAGCTTTGTATCATCTACAGCAAGAATTACAGTACTATACCATACACAGCAAAAATCATCAAAGGGTACGGTACATACGGCACGCCCTTCGCGCAACGAGATACGCGGTACGCACAACCAATACGTACCGTACCGTACCGTACAGAAACAGTGTACAAGTGCTATCTGTTGTTGATTCCAGAACTACAAAACACCTTTTTCCTGAGAAATATCGCCGTGCAAGCGTTGAGAGTGATCATTGCTTCCTCAATCAGCATATGGGCTGGGCCTTCATCGAAAAATTCCTGCAACTTTTGGGTATTAGACTGCTGATGGTAAACGGCTGTTCCAAGACGAGAAACTCGCAATTTCATAAGGTAACGCCAGATGAGGTCTGCAACAAAATAAATCCGAAGCTTCAAGTTTGGCTGGTTAGGCTTTCCAAAATCCATGTTTTTTATTGGTCACTGCAAATCTAGATTTTTGTTATCGGGGTTGAAGTTTACACCACAAACATTAATACTTGCATAATCAGCTACCTAAAAAGTTATAATTTAGTCTGCGGCAAGCCTTGCTAAATGAAATGCTTGTAAGGCCGACTATGATTCGGTATAGTGTCTCTTGCAGGCCGGCGTACTATGATTTATATATGAGTGCGTCGGTATCATCAGCCCGCATGAAAGCTTCAGGGCAGATCCCAGTATCAAATGTACGCATGCAAAAAGTTCACAGTTAGTCTACAATGTTTCGACTTACATAGTTGCTGGGGCAATGTGTTGTCGCTGCTTTCATTAAGGTCCATTTCTTCAGGATTTATCCTCGCTTGACGTAGCAAGTCCTCAGCTTCCCTGTAACTCATCTGTCTTCTTGATTTGATGATGGTTAATTTCGGTGTTGGTACCTTGAAATCTACAAAAGCATATTTTATTTCGCTTCGAAATGCGCAATGGCCGAGTTTGGTGCATGACCAGCCCGTTCAGATTAGTGGTTCCTAAACCATGGTGCGCTTCTTACTAGTGCTACGTAAAGGGCTTCTTAGTGGTGCGAAAGCAAGTTTTTTTGCCTGTTTATGTAAAGGATTGTCTTCCTCGTCAGTCAGTAGGTCAGTTTATGCAAAAAGTCAGTAGCATTTAATGATTGTAGCGTTGATGACGTCATCTTATTGTGAATCTAAAATGTGGTACGAACCAGGAAATGGTATGTGAGCACACAAAGTTTGAAACCCACTGGTTTGGATATTCAAAATTTTTCAAAATATTAGGATTTGCGAGTAATGCAAATAACTCCTATTCGCAAGGTTGCGAGTTCGAATCCCGATCCGGCATAAAACCGGCTCCTCTACTTCACACAATAAAAAACAAAACTTCGTGTGAGACTTGGGATTCGGGGATTCAAACCTGGATCAGTGATGTCAAGTGGCTGTGATGTGTGAAAGAATGTGGAAATAGCCGGTTTTGCTTTTCCGTCAGCCAGCAAACTGCATTTGTCCGAACTAAGATAACGAGGCAACATAGGCGAGTTTTTCCTTCGTTCTCTCATCACCTCTGTGAAATAAGGGAAAGTTTTTGGTTGTTTTTAGTTTTAAAAGATTTAAACGAATCCTACAGGTCTCGTGTTTTTGCAAACAACTTTTTGGTCCATAAGTTTCAAAAATCAAACTTGAAATGCATTACATTCAGTTAACACAGCGGACTCATTTACGTTCAAGGTTGAAATCCCTCCACCGGAAATTTAGTTCGAAAATAGTGTGTTTATATAACTGTATCAGGATGAGAAACTAAGCTCTTGTAATCAATAAAATAGCTAGGCTCCAATCTACACTACAAAGTTGTTAGTATTATCTTTGGATATTTTATTCAATAAATGAAAATATTTCGTAAACATTTTAAACACAATACCTCCAGGTTGAAAACTCCTACATTATCCATTTGTGCCCTATTTACAACAAGTTGTGGTGACTTTTGCTTGGTGACATTCAAACGAACAATTATTATTCTCCACATCTGCTGTGTATCTCACCCGGATCGTAGAAGGTAGTCGCGCGATGTCTTGCCTCCTTGTCCACTTTAGACTGGGCAGGGACCACCGAAGCCACGTCCGCGATGTGAATTCCAATCTGACATATGAAATGGAAAATATAGCACTGATGTACCAGCACTCACACTGTGCACTTAAATCTTATTCTGAAGGCCTTTTTACCTAACACTGCCATTACTAAAGATTACATCAAAAAAGCTTTACTAGGCACTCTTACAGCATGGTTTGGAGACATGTATAAGGATCTGTCTAGTAAAAACTTTTTTTCCGATGAAACCTAAAGTAATGTTAAAGTTAAGTAAAAGGGACTATATCATTTTAGTCGCAAAAGCCGAACAAAACCTCGTAATCTACGCATAGGAGTTTGTGGGATTACCAACATTGTTAAGCCCCTAAGTACATTAGGATTATGTGGACTTAAAAATAAAGAATACCAAACCTGATAGCAGTTGCTATGTGCTGTGCATTTCTCAATACTCAGTGCGTCGTCGAGGTCCTTGGAACCTGGTGGGTCGATGGTGAAGGTGTAAAGTTCTGTACGATCGCTTCGCAAGTCTACGTTTTCGTCTTTTAGGCCTTTGCACTGATTCTCCATGTCCTGTCTGTGTGTAGAAAACATATGAATGGTTCTGGGTAGATAGAAAAATCAACCATCAATGAAACGTATTGAGTGGTGAAGGTTAAACTGTGGTCAACAGGCTAAAAATCGAAAGACAAAAAAACTAAACCAAAAAAATGCAACACAGTAGTCAGTTCAACAGCAGCTTGTTGCAAGCGTTACCGNTTTCGTCTTTTAGGCCTTTGCACTGATTCTCCATGTCCTGTCTGTGTGTAGAAACATATGAATGGTTCTGGGTAGATAGAAAAATCAACCATCAATGAAAGTTGTGAAGGTTAAACTGTGGCCAACAAGCTAAAAATCGAAAGACAAAAAAACTAAGCCAAAAAAATGCAACACAGTAGTCACTTCAACAGCAGCTTGTTGCAAGCGTTACCGAAACAGGCGTATTGCCGTTCTCTGAATAAAAATAAAAAACTAACAATTAATTAGCGCACATTCATGCAAAATAGATGTGTGTGCCCCAAGAACTTAATCGACAAAACCTTACACCGGGCCCTTACTTGTGTTCTGATGGTCTGTCGTAGGTTATTGCAATGTAGCTTTCCGCATCACTGGCCGCGATGACCTTTGACACATAACCAAGGGG
>QXVZ01015820.1:0-12651 GCA_008931825.1 Phallusia fumigata | reverse complement strand
TTCCTGGTATTTAAGGTGCAGAACAGGAGACAATTTCCACGTCAGCAATGTAAGTTCCAGATGCCAAAAAATTTAGTTTTAATTTAAGGAATAGCGAACAGCTTTAGTTCAATGTAAAGAATTATAAGCCCGTAGTTCTCAAACTGTGTGTTGATTTAATTTTCCAAGGTCGTCATAATTTCGTTTCGTGGGTTTTTGTTCTTGTATTAACAAATATAACTTTGACAACATATAAGCGTTTTTATTAAATTCTTATTGCCGTCGAACAACCAAACTTTTCCAAGGGAGTCGCATCGAAAAACGTTTGAGAAACACTGCTTTAGATAGAGTCTTTTATCTGTAGAAGCTACAGAATATTTGTGCAACTGATTCATATCACATGACGTAATGCAAGTGGTCTACCTGATTACAACGCGGCCGCAGATATAATACTACATTAGGCCTACACCTATAACATGCAAACATTTTTTTGTTATTTAAACATGAGAATAGTTATTACCGGAAATTGCAGAAGGGGGCACGAGTACAGGTTGGTGATTTCAAAGGGGCACCGATAAGGAAAAAGGTTATGAATTACTGACTAACACTGACGGCGCCAATGGTCGTACATCACAGCAAAGCCTAATTGCACCAGCTGTATTAGATTGTTGACGTAGACAGCTTCCCTTATATTGCCGGCGTTTGACGCACATCGCAGCATAACCGCTTAGGTAANTGGTCGTACATCACAGCAAAGCCTAATTGCACCAGCTGTATTAGATTGTTGACGTAGACAGCTTCCCTTATATTGCCGGCGTTTGACGCACATCGCAGCATAACCGCTTAGGTAATAAGACTTTTGATCCAAAGCGCAGGTGGTATTTTTAGTTCGTTGAGGCAAAGCACACTCGCCAATATGCGACAGGAAACATGCGAATTAGCCTATTCGCCTATATTACAGATGCATTAATAGGATTTTTGATATGTTCATGTATAGTAGATGAATGAATAGTTATGTAATATTTTTTTACGAAAAAAGCCGTTTCGCAGGGGCGGACATTTGTACAACTGTTTGTACAAACGCCAAGAGACAATTAAGACACGCCACCAAAGGCGGAAGAGAACAACACTGCGGAGTTTTTGACACGAATGACTGTTTGCTTGTGTTGCGCCAGAAACAAAAAAAGGGTCAAATCAAACTTATACAGTTCTCTTAAAGCGCCAATTTTATCCAACAAACTGAAGTTGTAAACAAAAGCATCATTCCTCACTTTCAACATAGCGTTCTTTTACAGTAGGTTCACATGACGAAACTTTTCTCGACCCCACGCCTTGTGAAAAGTTGGTTGGACTTTTGACTCGCCAGCGAGACTTCAGTAAAGACAGCTGTTATCAAAGTCGTACGTAGGTTATTGTCAAAAACAGTTCAGCTACGAAACGGAGTCCGCCCTTAAAAAACGGGGCAACACGCCGTTACGACCTACAGTGATATTACTTATTGATTTAGTTACGTTTTTAGTTAACCCCTCAAACTTTAAAATCACCAAGTAGGTGTGAAAAATATCGCGAAGCGCTAATTCAGACTAGTGTAAAATCTTAAACAGACCGACTATTTCTGAAAAACATTCTTTTCGACAATATAAAACACGGGGTTTTACGCGCAGTCCATTTATATTTTTCCCGAATCAAATTAATTCAGGAAAAAAAACATTTTTAACCGACACTACCAGTTTCGGATTGAAATTCGGGTCTCAACCTCGAAAATAGACAGACAGATATAGGATTTTCACAGGCATTTGCCCTTGTGTCCCAATTCACCGAAAGCAGTGTCCCCTATCAGTCAGGGTACCGCATTACTACGTTTCACGTCTACAAACCGCCTTGCTCACGTGGTTGTCTTGCGTAAATCCCTTTACCAAGGAGTATGAAATGCGGTATCATTACAGGAAACGTACTGTGCGTCATTTTTGCGTTTCGGGTCAAAGGCGGGCAAGCCTCAAGACAGAAGTGAAATGAGATGCACATTTTGACATGACTTTCAATAAACGCGCTGTCTACAAGGGTTCAATTATATAACACCCTTCGCCGCTATATAGGAGTAACTTACCGAGATTATAGGCCACATGGAATTTTTTACTGGACGGAAGATGGGGACATTTTCAAGACTTGACCAAGCTTTGATCATTTTAACACAAAAATGAAAGACTTTGTATAAAAGTTTCTTGCAGACTTGTGTGTCCGAAGTCTTATCCAAAGATTAGAATTAGCACCACAAACCAATTCAGGCCAGTGCCGAAAACCAACTATTTTCAAAGCAATGGACACCACAACCAAATTGATGAAGAAAATCTTCATAATCAGCAAATACTTTGTGGAATGTATTTTCTTCTTCCAGCACCAGCAACCCACAACTTCCAGATGAAAATTTATTATGTAAGTCTGGTGTTTGTTTGCCATGTGTATAAAAGTCAACAAAAATGAATGTATGGCCCCTATTTGCAAATGTATTCATAGCTGCTCATACCTGGTAATTTAAAAACAAACATAGCCTAGGACTATTCCTCATCCACAAATTTGACACAAGCCTAAAAGCAATAAGCAGATATCACCAAGTCATCAGAACGAGTAAGATTCATCAAATGCATGTCAACAATTGCTAAGCTGCAAAAAACAAAACAAATTTGTCATGCACTTGTTTACAAACAACTTTGCACTTACCACAGCTGTATCTCACCACCAAAAGTAAAATGGCAATGGAGGCAGTTTATGTTTTGTTCCTACTGTACAGATTTTACCACATGTACAAAAACATGCCGTGAAACAATAACTTTAATTTAGGTGCCTTACCTTCAATTTACAGGAAAGCATGTCAACACAAGCATTGAGCCAAAAATGTTTGAAGAATTTCCAACATTAATTCGAGTCAGTTGAAGTGCAAAGGCAACCAAATGTGTTATCCAAATCCATTCCTCATTTAACACAACCCAAGTACCTTAAATGTTTTACACAATGCCCCTGAAATAACCAAAAAATATTAACATAAGCATAAGAACTTGTGAAATATAGTTACACCTTACCTTCAAAATTCCTTTTATCTTTGTTTCTTTTGAAAAGAAACGAAATATATTTTATATTTTCTGGAGTATTGTAGATCCCAATCATTTTGCCAAAACCAAACAATTTTTCAAAACTTGTCATACTGGCCAATCAGTTAACAGCAATTGGAGGAGCACTTTTTCCAAGTAATCCAACATTTTTTCCCAACTTCACCTTAAATTCCAACTAAAGATATATATTCTTTGACATACCCGAAAATCTTCAAAAAGAATACCAAAATATGTAACACAGCAAACTAAGTTGAAGTAAAAATCGAGGTTTAGATTTGCAGCAATGTAATATTAGTGGGTGTAAAATAGGGACAAAATCATAACAACCAAATAACCAAGTTAACTTCAATAAAAGTTGTTAGTTTCCTCCTTTGTTCCATCTTGACTGATCATATGCTGGTGAATTCTTTGCGCCGGTTTTAAAGCTATCAAGTATTTCTTCGAAATCCGGCACCAAAAAGCAGTGTTGAAACACATTTTACCAAATAACAATCCGACGTTAATTTTTATTCCAAAAAGTGCGCCTTTAATGTAAGTACTTTTACGAGGTCTGTTGATGAACGCGCGGTGTATGATGTTTATGTCTAAGGTAAGTTTGCATGTCGCTGTATGTTGCTGTTGCTTAAAAGTAAAAGTTTAAACAGTTATGGATGTTGGATCGATTTATCTGTCATTGCTTGTTGTTTACGGAACTTACACCATAGCACACCTTTGGCTAATAGACGCTGCTTAATATAGAATGGCTATTTAGATGGGTTGTTTACCAAATGATTGAAAACGTTTCACAATCTAGCGCACGAACCGCAATAAATAACGTCGATGATAAATACAAACAATTAATTTACGTAGGTACCCTTTTTGACGTCATAAGTGTTGGTGTTTGATTGCCAAACACTACAAATAGAAACGGGTAAACAGAAACCGTCCTTGGAACCAAAAATGTTACGTCAATGAAATGAACCAGAAGCGGGATTTAGACAAAAGATAACAACTATAGGCTCTTGTGTGAAAACTAATATGTATAAGCAACCCCAGTGCTCCACCAAGCGACAACATTTGTTTGTTTTGTTAGGTCCGTTCAAAGTCTAATTCAAGTAATAATTACACTTAAGTTGCATTAAAAAACAACATACACCGAGATGAGTTGGTAAGTAAGGTAAAATATTTGTTTGTGTACCCTGTTGGCAGTGGTTGCATCCCAAATTTCCACAAGCCGGAACCTGATTCACCAATCATAAACTGTTTTTCGGATAATCCAAAAAGCAGATTACAAATATTTTCGGTCGCGCACCGCCACTGCCCTCATGCGACAGACTATAACATTTACCGGTAATTTCTATGAATGCACCCCTGCGTATGGACGACATGTCTGTATGTATGAGTTAGCCGTTACGTCCAAACATGTTATACAGTAGAGTGGCGTACTTATATAGGGCGCTGATAATAGTACACTACTCTGAGAATTTAAACTAAAATCACATCCTTGCCATCACATAGATTTGCGCTTGTATAGCTTCTAGTAGAGCTGGATTAGGGAGCAAGGTGGGCGATTCACAACGGGGCAAGCTATTATTTATCTTAGGGTTAAGTTAATTTATTAGTGATATAGTGAATGGAATCGTTATTTAACCTTACATGCATGAACAAGATTTTGTTCTTGCAAACGAAAGAACCTATTAGCTTTAAACTTGCGTTGTCTTGCGTCACACGTCCAAGTTTTCCCTAAACACTTGTGACCCTGCGCCCAAACCCCTCCTTTTTAGCGATTTTGTAGTTTTACTCGCATACGCGTCATTTGGCTGGCCAAATAACAGCGACAATACGTGTACTATGGGCTCCAAATATAGCCCAAGGCCTTTTGTTGTCACTTAACTAGTAACGCAACATATGCTGTATCATGTTTCGTAGTCAGCGTGTTTAAATCTTGGAAAATATAGTTACATATAAACGGGGGCATCTAAGCGGCTTTGCGCTGTTGAATGAAAAATTGAATGGCGTGAGACCGGAAAATGCCTTTTAAAACGTCGACTATGTATTTGCAATGTGTTCGCTGGCATAACATATGGATTTTATGGCAAGATTTCATGTTAAGGTTTTGATGTTGTTTGTGTGTCACAAAGCAAGCGCAGCTTTAAATGAGAACTTCACAAATTGTTGGATTCACTTGATGTTTATTTAATGTACCTGGCGTTGACGTGGANGTTAAGGTTTTGATGTTGTTTGTGTGTCACAAAGCAAGCGCAGCTTTAAATGAGAACTTCACAAATTGTTGGATTCACTTGATGTTTATTTAATGTACCTGGCGTTGACGTGGAACCCTTACAAACGGCTAATGGCTAGTGCGAAGTAAGACTACTTCATTGTTGAGCTGTTCCCTGTGGAGCCAGTGCTTCGATTGTGGTGATCTACCACCGCGCCTCAGGCACATTCAGACGTGGAGTCAGCGACGAGACCAACGCGTCTTGAAGCAACTACAAGAAGTTTGCTGTTCTGAAATATGACCAGCGATGCTGAAGAAACCAGTCAGTCCAAGTCAATACAACAATATGAATCTTCAACAGAAGAGTACGAAGTACTGGACATGCCCAAAACGTCAGAACATTTTAGTGTGCAGAAAATCGATTCTAAAGGCAACCAAGGAACGTTTGACGAGGTTTCTAAACTACTTGGATGCAGCGCAGTGCCGAGAGAAAGCCATTTCAAACAGCTGATAACATACGCCTCAGGAATATTTCTGTTCTACCTTTTTTATGGGATTATCCAAGAAAAACTGTAAGTTCTGTGTATACGTACCGTGCCATACAGCGATACAGGCTCCCTGCAGGAGTTTCACTCAGCTTTGTTTGACCAACCAGCCACGTCACGTTACAGACCGTCTGTTTGCTCAAAAGGCGTGACATCTTAACGCCTGAGTAGTGCTAGTGACGTCATAGTACATGTGGCTCTCTCGGAGAGGTTTACGTAAACTATTTGGGTGTAGGGGGCGTTTTAGTCCATTCAAAAGCGTTTATGGGTTATCGTAACACTGTCGTAGCAGCATAGCAATTTATAGTTGTGCTAAGTAAGCCAACAAGTTAAAAAGCATGTATAAATGTTGGTGGTTTTATTAACGTTATTAAAGTCTGTTTATTTTAAAGTGTTTCCACTAACACTAAGCATAATGTGTTATGTGTTTAGTTGCACCTTGTGATAGGAAAAATTGTAACATCAAAACAGCATGAAAACCCTGTGACATAGTAACCTGGTATATAAACTAAAAAAGTGGAAAAAAATAATCAAAAATGGCAGTGCTGCCAGTCAAACAAAATCAGATGAGAGATCTCATCACTTGCTCATGTGGAATATTTTTTTGTTATTTGTTTTATGGGATTGGTCAAGAGAAATTGTAAGTCCCACGTTAGATAAATAATTGTATTAGTTTTGTGTGTAAGTTGTGCAGTAGTTAGTTTATAATCAATATTACTAACTTACTGCATTTCATTTCAGACTGCGAGGAGATTATGCGGGTGACAGTTTCACATTTTCCCAGGCACTTGTATTTGTTCAGTGCGTTGTAAATGCTTTGTTTTCTAAAGCTAGTAAGTAATTTCCATGACTTGCCTAATGTTGCTACAGTTTTTCAATTCAGTTTTCCCTGTTTTGTTTTAGTCATGTCATACACAAGGCCTGAACCAGACAAGACGCCGAAAACATTGTATGCATTATGTGCTGTGTGTTACATGGGCGCTATGGTAGCAAGTANCAGTTTTTTTCTGTTTTGTTTTAGTCATGTCATACACAAGGCCAGAACCAGACAAGACGCCGAAAACACTGTATGCATTATGTGCTGTGTGTTACATGGGCGCTATGGTAGCAAGTAACCATGCTCTTATCTATGTCAGTTATCCAAAACAGGTTCGTTCATTGCAATTTTTTTCCTTGTTGCTATGAAAGTATATTTTTTGGAACATTGCAGTTTGGTTTAAATTATTTGTTTCATTAAAAATTGTAATTTAGTATCACCAATAAAAAAAACAGTATAATGTTGCATGTAAATATGAGAAGCTTTTAAATAAACCACAGTAACATTAAGGAGTTACTTTGATTCAAGTGTAACCAGGCCTTATTTGTAACATCCATATGGTTTTCACAGGTTATTGGTAAAGCTTGCAAACCCATTCCTGTTATGATCCTTGGTGTTATATTTGCACATAAGCGCTACCCAGTGGTCAAGTATCTTTTCATCCTGATGATTGTTGCTGGTGTTGCGGGGTTTATATATAAAGACAGCAAAGCCGTCAACACTGGGGATCATTTGTTCTCTATTGGATTTGGAGAAATGTTGCTGGTAGGGTTACCAGAAACTTGTTTTAAGGCAGTATGAGGCAATATTTTCATGATAATTTGAAATCCTAACTGTATTCCATGCATAAATGTGCAGGTAGACTTTAACTGCATAATTTTTTGATATCAGTACAAGGACATTTGTTTGTGTTACCTATATCGTCACACTTAAATTGCATTCTTTTTCTTTTTTAGCTATTGTCCCTCTCCTTGGATGGCTTTACTGGTGTCACACAAGAAAGAATGAGATCTGTTCATTCAACAAACCACCATCACATGATGTACAACATCAATTTATGGTCATGTATTGCTCTTAGCATAGGTATGCAACACAAANGTGTCACACAAGAAAGAATGAGATCTGTTCATTCAACAAACCACCATCACATGATGTACAACATCAATTTATGGTCATGTATTGCTCTTAGCATAGGTATGCAACACAAATAGTTGCTGTGTTTTTAACACACATAATAATAAACACCTCTAATACTGTTGCTCTCTTTTAGGTCTTGTAACATCCGGTCAAGGTATTGCGTTTTTGCGGTTTGTTGTTGCCCATCCCCACGTACTTTGGTATTTATCCCTCTTCAGTATAACATCAGCGTTTGGCCAACATTATATTTTTCTAACGGTGAGTTACCTACTTATCTGTATAAGGTAATCAATTCCCTACAGGTTTAGTGATAAATCATTAGTACAGGTTTAATATAAAAGGGCATGTAGAATGTCGTTTAAAGTTTTAACAATACATTTATTGTTGGACTTAACAACTTCATGCTATTAAACAAGTCTGCATAAGCAAAGCATATATGAATAAAAGCATGTCGACTTACATTGTACTGGTTTTATGTGATTGGTTTTGCTTGGAAAAGATCTTAATCAAACTGTTGTTTTTTTAGGTCGTCACATTCGGTCCATTGACTTGTTCTGTTATTACAACGACGCGAAAGTTTTTTACTGTTCTGTTTTCTGTCATAATATTTCAAAACCCAATGAGCAGCAGGCAGTGGTTAAGTACGTTTCTGGTGTTTGCAGGTACGCATTGCTTTTTATTTGTTAGAAAATAAGTAGGTTTTTCATCAATATGAGGTTTGTTAAGACAGTAACTACATCACTGTATCAGTAGCCCTGTGTTGTATTAGCTTTGTTAATTTTTTTCCATTGATTCAGGCCTGGGGTTGGACTCGGTTTATGGCAGATCGCTTAAACCTAAGGACAAGAAGGAAATCCAATCAAAGTGATGTTGTGATAAACTTGGTTTATAAGTCACAGCACACTTGCCACTCCACATCTGTAGATCAATTGTATTCGCTCTGTAAAACCTGTTATGTTTTGTTCTGTGACACATGCTTTTGTTGGTTTAAATTGCCCAGTCTGTAAAAACCAAGTGACTCAAATTTTGTGGTTAAAAAATCTGGTTTTTGTCACTAAATTGTTCAAAGCATGGTCTGCTACTATTTCTGATGTGGTGTAGTGCCTTGCATAAAACATTCCCCAGAGTTGTTACTTACATAACCATTGGGTGTATTGGCAAATTCTGTGTTGTTCTCAAAAGCAAACATCCGTTTTAAATGCTTTACGGCGTTTCCTCCAAAGTAAAGTTGTTGAAGTGATTATGATGTGCAATTGTGAGCCGAATCTATGAAAATATATCAGTGGAACAAAATAACCTTAAAGCCCATTGCAATTTTGCCATGGAAAATTGGTATTTATATGGCAGTGGCGTACTGTATTGCAGCGCAATTGTTGACTGTCTGAATGTTGTGGTGTTTTGCATTTGTGTTGGTTGAGATTATGAGTTACTTTTGTAGATTTTATTTAGTGAATTTCGTGCGTTCAAACGTGTCTTATGCCGCAATTAACTAGCGAATAAACCAAAACCACTTTTTGCCATTGTAACCAACAGAGCTAGAGTATAGTTGGTCACAACTCAAGACTGTAAATATTACGGTTGAGAGACCTAAGGACCATTTGTGTGTCGCGATAAAGGTATTGCAGAACATGTTTTTAAGGGTAAATGAAACTTAAACTTGTCAGACTGCTTATTCCATAATAATCATTTAAAATGGCAGAATACTTACAAGGTGGCACCATAATCTATTTTGGAGCTGGAGAGGACTTGAAACGCCACTATATCCTGTACTATTTCGATACGATACTTCAAAGAAGCTAGATAGTTACATTTTCTATCCTCCAAATAAAACTGTAAACAATGGTCGCATATTCGGGAATTACCCTAGGACGTCACGGTTCAGCACAAATCGATCAAGCAAAAGCTGAAATGTTTTGTTTTTGAAATCAATTTTATTAACTTTGTTTTAGATTTCCAGCAGTTTTTTCTTGTGTGTAGTCACGTTTGTCTTTGCAACGTAAACAATGGACCTTGCTGTCAATTTGGAAAATCTTGACTTAACATCTGATGACTATGTATTGGATAACGTGGACGGTAACGACGATAGTTGTAGCAAAACATGGCACCGAACCAAAAACTAATTGGCACTTTTTGCAGAGCACATTCAAGAAAATTTGGAGGATGACCTTGTTAAAGAAGCACTTGAGTCTGTAAGTCTGTGGTGAAACCAAATTTTGCATGTGTACTTTACTTTATATTACATTTAAATTATTTTAGGGTGTAGATTTACGAGAATATGCAAAGCAAATTGAAAAAGACTTATCTCAAGTGGAAAATGGATCGATTCATGATTGTAAGTTTATGCTACAAATTGCAACCAACTAAAGCCAACAAAATATAAATTATTTGACTTAGATAAATCTTTGAACCATCCACTACTGTTATAAAGCACTTGTTGCTTACAACACCTTGTTTAGATATTGTTGAGAGTGGAAACATTGCTCAACTTCACACTCAGATTGGAGAATGTGACCAAGTCTTGGAGGTATGAGAATTATTGTATCTGTATCTTCTGTGTGTATGTATTTGCATGTAAATTCAGGTTCTTATTTGCTGATTACACTGACTAACATGCATTATGGTCATTACACTTCTGTTTACCAAACAACTGCCAGAGAACTTGTACATAGTGAATACATTTTATTGCAAATGTTTCGAAAATTACTGTTGTTATCATCGGTGCATGCTTTTTTGGTTCCATATACTTTTCTCTTCTATGTTTCTATGTTATCAAAACGGTCCCGGAAAAATATATGAATAAATGTGGGTGCTTTATGTTTCATACTAATTTTAATTTTTAGAGGATGGAGGCAATGTTGCATGGGTTTCAACATGATTTGAGCAGCATTAGTGCTGAAATCCAGTGCTTACAAGAACAATCAGTGGAAATGAATGTAAAGTTGAAGAATCGCCAAGCTGTCAAAAGCGAACTTAGTCAACTTGTTGACGAAATGGTTGTACCAGAAAAAATGATCACGTAAGAATTGGCAACCACTAATTTGAATAGTATTTAAATTTTTTGTGAAGAATGAGTGTGTTATTTATTTTTGAGTAAAATTTGTGTTCTACTTGCTTAACTAATTTTGTATTATGCCTGGATTTGTTTACGTCATGAACACAACTTTTCAGGACCATTCTAGAATTGCCTGTCACAGAGCGAGAGTTTCTTGAGCAGCTGCATGAGCTCAATCACAAAATTAATTTTGTAAAGCAACATTCATACAATGAAACTGCTGCTTGCCATGATGTTCAAGATGTTGTTGAAAAACTAAAATACAAGGTAAGAAATATTGTTGTTTTCTGTGGGTTGTTTTTCATAGTATAATACAACCTCTTAAATATAACACAAGCCATCCCAATATAGTGCAACAAAATTGTGTTATTTTTGCACCAAACATTTTTTTCTAGGCTGTAGCCAAAATTAGAGAGTTTATGCTCCAAAAAATCTCATCGTTTCGAAAACCATTGAGTAATTATCAGCTCAGTCAAAATGCCATGTTAAATTGCAGGTAATCCTTTTGTTTTGTTATTTTTTGCTGATGTTGTGATATTCACATTTCAACAAACTCTCTTCAAGGTTTTTTTATGAATTTCTGTTGTCAAATGAGCGACACGTTGCAAATGAAGTGAAAGACGAATACATCGACACACTCAGCAAAGTTTATTTCTCCTATTTTAAAAGCTACCTTAATCGTATCATGAAACTACAGGCAAGTTTATAGCTGCTTGATGGTATGTCAATCTTAATAAATATGTGTTTTGGTGCAAGTGTGCACATTTGGTATATGTTTTGGTTCTGTGATACTGCTGGAAAAGATGCTATGCATATGTTTTCTGCTTTAGTTTGATGACACTGCTGGAAAAGATGATCTTATGGCAGTGGAGGATTCTTCGAAAAAGGGATTCTTTTCAACCTCCCGCCCAGCTGTGAGAAACAGATCAACTGTCTTCACAATAGGAAAGCGAGATGAAATACTCAAAGATGGTTTAGAAGCAGCAGTTATTGTCCCACATGCAGCTCAAAAGAATGAAACAAAGGTAACAATAAATTGTTTAACATCATAATGATATTGATCTTTTGTTTACATTAAGCTGACTTAGATGTTAAATTTTCATTGAAGTACAAACAACAACTGAAATTAACTGCTTATACTGACTTCCCATTAGGCCAGTAGTTCTTAACCTTTTTCTTGTCAGTGCTTCTTCGAAATCACTGACCAATTCTCGTAGCCCTTCTGTAATTTCCAGGAAGCAATTATTCAGGATCTTCGTATCCTTGGAGAAGTACCCCTGCATTAGGCCGATTTCTGGGAATTGGTGACCACCTTGCCAGTGCATGGTGGCTTAAAGCTTGGCCCTTGTTACAGCTTTTATTCTCAGGACAAATATGTGTATTGTCTTCAGACTGGTTGTTACCTATATATTTTTCCTTTAGTATTCCTTCGAGAGTCTTTTCCGAAGTCAGCATTATGCCTTGTTGGACACAAGTTGTCGAGAGTATCTTTTCATTTGCGACTTCTTCATGTTCACCGCAGCTAATGCCAAGGATTTGTTCAACTCTGTCCTGGGTAAAACACTGGCGCTCTTTGTGGTAAGTTTTTATGACATAATTTGGACTGTATTCTTTCCATGGAGTAATTTTGAAATGGGAAACTCGATTTGTGTGAACAAAAATTCACTTGAGTGCCAACTGGCAAACACCTTTGCTGTGTTGCAAATAATGTTTGATGTTCTTTATTTCAGAAACACGTTGATACGATTTGTTCAGATTCTTATGACAGCATTGCTCTATTTATATGCATTCACATTGTGAACAAGTTCAAGGTA
>QXVZ01015815.1:0-33314 GCA_008931825.1 Phallusia fumigata | reverse complement strand
ATACGAATGACAAACATGATGAAAACACAATGGTTCCTCCCATAGTTCCTGGAAAATCGTTTCAAACTTAACTATTGTCCAGCGAGAAAACGTTCACTCATACCCACATATTAGAAAATTAAAAAAAGCGAAGAGAAAAGTTAAACGTGTTCATTCTAACGTGTTAATTTAATTTAGGATTTCTGAAATTAAAATAGTAACTGTAAACAAGCACTTTTTTAAAACTTACGTAAAATGACCAGGTTTGATTAAATATGTACCACCACTGATCAATTCCGTCGGACGAGTTGGCTGCAATTCGTTGAGGGCATACAAACAATGCTTCGGTAGCTAATTTGTTGAGCGTTTCACGATTGTCACAACCTTCAGCCACATCATTGCACTGAAACAAGTCTTGTTATTTTCTTATCTGAGAAAACAGATTCGCTTTATGTCAGGTTACTTCAGTAGGTCATGTTGAGTTGGGTTTATTTCGCTGAAAAGAATAAATAGCGAAAGAATACCACTAAAGCAATCACCAAGCTGGAAACATCGGCGCAACGTTAGAAAGAACGTTATGAAGCGGAAAAACATGAGGGGGCCAACTGGTGGATCAAGGTTTAACGCGCTGCAGCCACGCCGCCACTACGAAGGGTTATGTGACGGGAAGGACTGGGGAACCTGAAACTTACCGTCGGCGGATACCGGTCCAGCACTCGTTGGGATAAATCTCTTTTAAAAACCGCTCGCAGAATAACCCGATATGCAGTATCATTAATTGGTCGTGGAAATGCGCCAGCAACAAAAATCATTCCTTCGTCAACAGTTGCTCCTAACAACATCGGCTTTTGTTGTTCCTCGCCCTAAAATCAGTATTTTTTCACAAACTTCACACTTTGGATCTTCACCCGCAAAGCGTTTACCCGCATAAACATTCTGATAGGGAGATCTGGAAGTAGGTCACCGTCAATCACTGGAGCCCATGGTTGAAATACCAGCATTATTTTCGTTGGGTCCGTTACCTCTAACGCTGTTTGGTTCAATGCCGTCTCCAGTTCATGTAACGTCCTACATAATTAAAAATTAGCCTTACATTTTCAACGGTTTTGAAATAATTACAACAACACTGAAAATAAAGCAATTGCAATTTTTAAACCCACCTGGAACGTAAGCACACCATGTCATTTTCCGAACAGTTGCATGCTTTTGCAAAACGTCCACCAAATTCTCGTGCATCTGGCAAATCGCGAAATGGCAAACCAAAGGGATTACTTTGCATAATGGCTTGGTGAAACAATCGGTCGCTGTACCTCGAAGTTAAATGGACTCCAACTGATTCAGCTCCTGCGCTTTGCCCAAATAGCGTCACCTATAGTTCAAATTTTTGACAAAGTTGTAATAGCACATAGCCTAGATTACACCAGTCCCAAGTTATTACCTGGGACGGATCGCCACCAAAGTTTGCGATGTTTCGTTGAACCCATTCCATAGTTTTTATTTGATCCCAAATTCCAAAATTGCCCTGTCCGTCGTCGGTTGAACTGTTTCCCTGCACCAAAAACCCTAAATGGGCGACTCTGCAAACCAGATTAATACTTACTTACACAAAGAAAAAGTTAACAGATCTAGCCCGCACATGCGTTTTTGCAGGTCTGCTTACTCGGATGTTAATTTTCTACCAATCGCATTTGCATGAACCATACGATTTTTAAAAGCATAAAGCCAATAATGATTTGTGAGCTGCAGACAGTGCACACTGTTTCGACCTGTGAGGTCACATCAGGGCAGCTGGTGACAGGACATTGTCCGAGACCCTTTATTACAGGTCGAGACAGTGTGCAGCTCACATACGATTTTGGGTGTTCACTAACTAAAAAAAGAAAAGTGACTTTAATCAAATTGAAATGGGAGCGTGGTGTAAGACAGTCAGATTAAAAAAAGTGACAGATTTTGATGAAACAATATAGACCAGTTCGGACCTGTACAGCTTTATTCTCGGAAACACAAACAAGATCGCACTTCTGCCTGTTATGATTGTTAAACATTATTGAGCAAAAGAAATGTATTTTGGACCCATAAACGGCCGTAAAAACCCTGAACTGGATTGGTCGTTGGGGCAAGGATGACAGTACGGTACGGTGCGGTACACAGTGAAATCATCTAAATAAGGTATGTTGCGGTACCCCCTTCGCAACAAAGCGCGTACAACTGAGTAGCCTACGTACCGTGTCGTACTGCCATCCTAGCTTTGGGTCGTTCCCGGTTCAAACCGGGTACGTAAAAAAATTTTTATTACATATTTAGTTTCCATATTTAACAACTACATTTTCTTACCGGTAGTTAGTAGTAACAACAATGACGTCACCCGAATTGGCCATTTTCCGACCATCATATAAGATGCAAGAACCAGCCCCATTGAGGAAATTTCCTCCATAAAACCATATCATAACTGGTAACTTTTCGTGGCTCCCTCCACTTAAATACTGCGGGGCAACTGTATAGTGCTCGTGATCCAGTACTGAGTTTGGCTTCTCCTTTGTCAGCAACTTGTCCGGAATCCATACGTTAAGATACAGACAATCTTCATCAGTCTGTAAAAGTTATTCGAAATCAGTTATATTTATGAGACTTGATCTGCTTTATATTGTGATTTCGAGCACAAATTTGAAAGTTTGAATTGTGCTTATAATATGTTGTTGCCATGCTAAAAACTGCGTAAAGGATATGTTGAAATTAAGACAGTTTATTCAGTACAGAAGGCTGTCTTTTAGCGGAAATGTCTTAGTCGTGTAATAATTTAAAGTCGTTTTTATAAATGTGCAATAGATTACTTTTTTGCGTTTGAGTAACGAACAAGATGAGGTCAATTAACTAGTATTGTTGTAGGCCTACTGTCAGAATTTAAAAAAATTGATCACACCATTCTTCACACATTTTGTAAAGCAACAAGTTACACTTACTGCGTGTGGACATGAATATTCAGAAGCAGGTTGATTACATATCTGAGGACAACCTGGTCGCTTAAATGTTGCATTCCAATAAGGTTGTGAAAATGGCACTGGGTCTCGGGGGTTTCGCCAGCGGTATTCGCCTACGGGAGGCTGGCTGAAGGGTATTCCCCAAAATATCCCGGCCTCTTTCGACTTAAATCCTACCACTGAACCTTCGTTTACTGTCAAATCAATAATAGAGTGCAGTTTAATCCGCGCATTTTACATACGTCTGTAAATTTACATTCCGCACCTGTAACTAGGATATCCGTGCTGCCCTTGTCTTTAGGCAGAATTAGCACAATAGGAAGAACAATTACTAACGTTACCACCAATCCCAATGCCACAAAAACCACTATTGTCGTTGCTGGTTTCATTTTTTCTTTTCGTTTAATAATTGTATCACACAAACGACCTGAGCATTCTGCTCTTGCATTTCGTGGTATAGGCAGACTAAGTATCGCTTGTCAAGAGTTGCTTCAACTAATATTTGCTCTGCGCCGATAAACATTGTCGTAAATGCGAATACCACAATATTAATCATTGAACAAACTTTATGCTCAAAGCCCACAAAAAGTTCCACTTACTCTGTCTGACATCTTATCAGCACACACAAAAGTTGTGAAGTAAGTTTGTATTTTGAAGCAATGATTGAGCACAACTAGTAAATTAGCACCACGCTACAACATTGAAGATTACAGGAATTACAGTCAGCTACCCTACAAGCATACATGACATGACAAATATATGAGATGGCTAATTGTTGAACAATTCTTTGGTGAACGCCACGTAATCGTAAGCACCAAGAACATTGATTCCGTGTGAATCGTAATAAGGGGGCATGTTGTTTACACAGTACTCCGCCTGGTCCCGACTCAAGTTCTGCAAAACATTTCGCAACCAATTTAGATTTTTTTTACTGGCTCTTAAAAAATTAAAAGATTTACATTACAGGCTTTTCGTTTTTTAAAAGGCGAACCAATACCTCCTTGATTCGATTCACATACCTGATATAATTCCTCTCTTGTCACATAAGGTTTTCCTTCAGCGCTTAGTGCTTTGAATGCGCTTTCAACTTCCTCACTTGATTTTACATTTTCCGTTTCTCGACTGATCATAAAACCCATGTATTCTTGCAACGAAACTTTACCGTCCCTGCATCAAAACAACACAAAATTCTTAATAGCAACAAACATGGTATTTGTTTACAGGTGAACACACCACACTCTTGTGATCTAAACCAGGGCTTCGCAACTGCTGTGCCCCAGTGCAACTGTAACCTGACAAACTTCTTTGGAAAAAACAACATTTTATCCTTGGCAAATATGAACGTTACAACAGTTGGGGAAACTCGTTAATCCAAACTCTAGTTAAACTGCCCACTATGCATTTATTATGTTTAATAACGTCACAATAGACATTATTATCTTCTAAAAGCTGTCCTGGCGCAAACGCAGATTTGGAAAGTTCAAGAGTGTGACGTCCATGAAAAAAGGTTGCTAAGGACTGATTTAAACATTTTAAAAGACTGTAATAGGGTTGAAAACGTTACCGATTTGGATCAACAACATCGAGAATAGCTTGAAATTCTGGATCCTCTTCACCTTCTTCCACCATAGGAAGATCATAGCCAAGAGATCGGAGGCAGGATTTAAATTCGTGGTGTTCAAGCCTTCCGCTCTTGTCTTTGTCGAAATGTTTAAACATCATCGAAAACTCTTTCAATGCTTCCTCGGTTACACCAGTCATGTTTCTGCATAAACAGTAGTGAATGACTTTTTGGAGTGAATCCAACAAGATTGTTCGAAATTTTGGTTTACCTTGCTTGGATTTGTTGTTCCAGGTTATGTTGCATTCTCATTCCAAGCTGTTCAAGCTGATCCCATTGCTGGGCAAGACCAACAGTCGAATGTTCTGTGTATGCGTTGTCCAAAATCAACGCCTTTTCCAGACCCGCTCCAAGACCTTCAATCTCCTGAAGTTCGTTCTGTTCGCAAAAACAGCAAGCTACATTTTCTACCCCTTGTTTCTCAAAAAAAACCTACGACCTTTCTCTGCTTAATTTCCACCGACTTTTGCTTCGTTGCCTCCAGTTGCGATTCCAGTGTACCTGATTCTTCCATCATCGATGCTCTAAGACAAAGAAGACATATTGATTTAGACACTGACAAAAAGCTATGGTAAGGGCGTCCAGTGCCAACAGACAATAGGAAATACACTGTAGACTATACCATTAAGTAAAGAAAGTTTATTGAGTATAAATATCTGCAAGTCAGATGCAAAGTGTTTTCTGTGTGGTGTATTGATTGGATTTTATACAATAATTTAAACAACGCCCAACCAGTGTGCGGCGTATCTAGTTTAAACGAGTATGTGAAGGAGCCGCATCATTTTATTTTGTGACATGCAGTGCAATCACGCATAACTTTAACCAAAACCTGGAAACAAAAGAATCCTCTTGCTGAAAATAAACGACTGAATATTTCAAAACACGGATGACGTGACGAAATCCGAGACTGCGCAAAAGATATGTGAAAAGAGGTGAAACGAAGAAGTGAAAAAGATAGTTACCTGTCAAGCAGATAGGATCTGGAACGAAAAGCACACACACAATAATAAAAGCACGTTATGTGAATCGTAAACCGCACAGCAAACATATCATAAATTGTGCAATAGTTCGAACACTACTTACCTAGTAGACGTGAGCCAGTCGTGGAAAGCATTGGCATGTTGCGCAAACTTCATTCTTGCTTCGTCATTGTTTTTCTGTCGCTCCAGTTCATACTGCAGGTCCGCGTCACGTGATTTAACCATGCTCTGCACGGAGTTCCATGACTCTTGGAGGGTTTGACGTTTAAACCAGGTGTAGGAGTTGTTTGACACGGTTGGGTCGTCCGATGGTTTCAGCTGATTCAGTTTGTCGTCGATTTCGAACAACTCACGCAATTCATTCTCGGCATCAGAGAGTGTTTCACGAAAAGTCTCGTGCTCAGCAACAAGGGCCTGCGAAAAATGACATGAAAATCACCAAACTATCGCGCAGCTGGCGTCAGACTGTATCACCGTTTCTTAATGTGGTAAATTTCGCTAGAGACAAAATATTAAACTCTCTGGGATAAAAGCTACAGTAGTTATTTAGTTGCATATCCCACTCTCCTATGTATTAATCAGTGTATCTGCCGCTAACTTGTGATTTTAGGTCGGATTTTTTTACAATTAAGATTAATTAAAAACCATTGAATAATTTGGGGAAAGGGTAAAACAAAAAGATAGCAACCCCTGGGCTACATAGTGATGAATGTTTGGAGTTAAAATCAAGCCGGTTCTTGACAAAAATCAGTGTATTTATTCTAATAGTTTCATGCAAGTTTTTTTTACAATTTACATGAGTAAGTTACCTTAATCTCGGCGACAGAGTGGCACCGCACGGGATCAGTGAGATCTTCCTCTACGTTCTCAAACCATGAGTTGAATGCAGAAGCTTTCTTGGCAAAAAGTAGGCAGAGGTCATTTATTCCACGCAGATGATTTTGGTTACGCTCCAACTCCTTGCGCCTTGCTGCAGCAGCTCTCTTCAAATCCTCTCGTCTACGATTTAACATTGGTTTTAACATTTTGTTGCTAATTTAATTTTTAAAACAATCATGCCAATAAATTAATTTTAGTTTATCCAGGTCAAGAGTTGTTATGTTATGTGATGTGATATATTAAGTGGTTTAAGTTCTGAAATTTTTTAAACATTCAGTGAGTGTTTATACGCAAACAAAATTACACCTTTCCATAAGCAGCTTGTGTCTTGCGTTGATAACATCAGATTGGGCATGATTTGCTTCTATCAGTTGATCTTTAAGCGCAGAAATTTTCATCATTTCCTCCTGATCGAAAACTTCCAACCCAGCATCAAACGTGTCCTGTTAGTGTCAGCAACAAGGTTTAGAAAATTCAACATGTAGTTAATCAATGGTGGTAGTAAACTTAATAATAACAAAAAAACTTTGCCTATCAAATTTCATGACAGAGTTTACTAATAAAATTGAGCGTTCGGAGTTTGTTCGCCTAGCACCAAAAAGACTACAACCAACCTGTTTAACAAGCAGCACTTGCACAGAAGACAAATCTTCACCAAAGTCATCGGATTTTAATACCCCCTCCTTTTCAACAATCCATGACTCAACCATGTCAGCCTTAATGTTCAGACAAAATAAATAAATATATAAATAAATAACATAATTTTTCTATTTAGTTTAATCTACAACCTTCCAATTAAACTGTAAGAAGGCAGATGTTTCACGAAGTTGGCTTCGGCGTTTTGAAGCAGCATCCTGTAGTTTGGCCAATTTGTCCCCAATCAGTTTAAGTTCTTCAGTCACGGATTCAGCATGGGGGTTCTCCTGTGATGTTTTGGATATCAGGATTACTTTAGGTTATCTAGGCACTTGCTAGCTACCCATTAATTACCTCATCAATTAATGATTGGCCAGTGGCCTTCACTGCTGATATACGATCACAATGTACACTTAAGTCAGTTTCAAATGCCTCATGTTTAGCAAGCAAACTCTGGGTTGCAGCAAGCGATTCAGGAGGTTTTTGTGACTCAGCAACTGCTTGTTGTTGCCCCAACCAGCTCGACTCCTCCTCCAGATCAGCTCTACAAAAGCACAAATGCATGTGTTGCAAGAAGAAATAATGTTAGTTTCTGTTAGAGCACACCAGGAACTGAAAACATTTGTACTTTCGTGGTTGTGATTTGTCTCAGTGCTAACAACAAGAACAATAACCTGAATTGTTGAAATATCTGAGCCTGTTTCAACCTCAGACTTCGTTGATCACTTAGTTCTTTTAAGCTTTCCCAGTTGTTGTTCAAATTTTTTATTCTGTCTTTGATGTCTTCATTGTACAAAGAAGCTTCCTCCTGAATTTTACTTCCAGATTCCTGTCATTAAAAGTGGTGGTGAAAAACAACAATGCAGTGCTTGTTTGCATCATCATTAAATCCCTTACATTTTTAAGAATTAGTGTTGAACTAGATATAAATTTAAGTTTATGATTACATGACATGATAACAAAACACAAGATTTTTTTATCTAAGTTTATGTATTTTGCCAAAATGACACAGATTGCAGGTAAAAGGGCTGGTCAGTTCAAACAAAACTGATGACTGACACACCCAGATTTTATGATTACATCCACCACCTCCAAATATTCTTTTTTAAGATGGGGGCCAATACATAAACCCTAATGTTTTGTTTCTGGATTAAGCAATGTGTAAAGACAAGGAAAAAATGACTTATCTATACAGCAGGAAGGAAGCAGGACTAACAATAAAATCAACTGGATAAAGTTGCTGTGACGTTGAGCAAATGTATGGAGGTTACCTATGTGTAGTTACAGCTTAATTTTACCCAGCAAAACTAGGCAGGCCTGAACAGATGCCCATTTAAACAAAGACCAACCATTAAGTACGGGCAAGCACTGGACCATTAACATGTCAATCACTTAGCATCGCATCAATTAGCAACATTTAAACATGTATTTGGGACTGTAAGGGTAATTACTTCATTTTAAATCTTCCAATACCTATGTTTTAAATCTTTACACATTTCAATTAGTCTTTTTGAACTAGAGTGCCTGCAAACAAAAAATGTTCAAATACCTTACATTGTACACTGTCAAAATATAATCATTTAGATGCTTACTTTATTAAATATTGCTTTTTTTTAATTCTCTGTTTCAGGGCCTGTGAGTTAACTGATGGTGGAGTCAAAAGCTAAAAGGCACATGTTCATAAATATACCTAACCACCATGTGTGCCAATTTGAAGAATTTTGAATGACTTTTTCTTGACCAAAAGAGAGAGGGAAGCCAGCGTTGGACAGAAAAACAATGTCTATTACTCATGAAAGAACATAATTACCACCAATCTGTTAATGTTGGGTTCATGAGATGAAATTTCCGCCTCAATTCTCTTCTGTTTTTTGCGTAGATTATTACTGCTGGTTAGGTCTCTCCCACAATCGCCACTGCTCACCAGAAGCTTTTTTTCACTGAAATAGTTGGGGAATAAGTAATGACATATTTTTTGGAAAACAAGAAACTCACCTTATCCAGGATTCTTCATCAGCAATGTCAAAAAACAAATGATGAATTGCAAGAGACTCCTGCAATTTAGTCCGACGAATGCGAGTCAAATCTTTTATGTTGGAAAACCTGGGTAAATACTTTTTTTGTATTTTTTTCATTTGAAAATAAATTTGTTTACCACACATTACAGACACAACCACATACATTTGTACATCTTATCTTGTCACAAATTTGGGTATTTTTTCAATAGGTTCTCCAAAGGGCAAAAACTACATTGGCTTTTGTTCTTATCAGAAAATTTTTTGTGTTACCTTGTCTCGATTCTTTCTCTCTTTGCTTCCACAGCAGCACTATCCAATGCATCAGAATCATTCGCCTTTTCTAAAAGCACACTGGCATGGCGTGATAATTCTTTGGCCCGATCTTCATGAGCATCTACATCGGCTTCCAACAATTTTTGTTTCTTCAACAGATTGGAAACTGAGGTGACATCTTTTCCCACATCCTCAGAAGCCAAGACAGCTTCAACCTGACATTTGATGTGAAGATGTGTATTTGATTAGGTATTAAACATATACACAACCATTATACATAAGTTGTTCAATGAAATGTAGGAAGCTAACTTCAATTGTATATTCCAGTGTCGGAGGGAAAAGTTAGTAATTTCCAACCAAGACCAACCTTCATTAACTTTTACTATTAGCATTTTTGCAGCAGTTGTCCCCATGTTTTAGTGTAAACCTAACTATCCAATGTTATTTATAGATTACCTCTGACATCCAGAATTCTAAATCTTTCACAGCAGTAATAAAGTTTTGCTGCTGGTTTGCTTCCTTTAGTTTGTCTCCTTTCTCAGACGATTTACTCAGCAAGTAGTTCCAGTCTTCTTCCAATTTTTTAATGCGACCCTGAAATAACATTAAGTTATGAACAAAAATACTTGCACATTAGTAGGTGAAACATGGTATGTGATAAGCATTTTCTACAACAACTGATTGCTATGTAGTATGCTTGTTGCATATGTGACGACCTACAAGTGTAAGACAGCTTTTTCTGCACTTCTCAATATCAAAAAAAATCCTGTGAAAGATTAGGCATCACATATGATATGCAAGCTGCACTCTGCAAATACGATAANTCCAGTCTTCTTCCAATTTTTTAATGCGACCCTGAAATAACATTAAGTTATGAAGAAAAATACTTGCACATTAGTAGGTGAAACATGGTATGTGATAAGCATTTTTTACAGCTAATTACTATGCAGTATGCTTGTTGCATATGTGACAACCTACAAGTGTAAGACAGCTTTTTCTGCACTTCTCATTATCAATATGATATGCAAGCTGCACTCTGCAAATACGATAATTTTGCGGCACACTTGGAAACCTCTAGTTTGCCATGGCACACAGAATGAGAATCATTTATCCGGGTGCTTAGTTCTTCATAAAAATTGTTCATCCTTTTTATACCAAATTAACATTTCAACAAACCTGAACAGCATCTTCAGAACCAGCACATTGATGAGTGTCTATTAGTTGCTGTCCAACATTCATAACACCATGGATCCTTTCCTTGTTGGCATCTAATTCTGCTTCAAATGCTTGGTGCTTTTGATGCTTGCTCTGTAAATTTTAGCAGACATGCTTTATCATAGGTAAATTTGGTTTTACTCTTTGCTGCAAAATCAAGGCAAGTAAGAATGTGTAAAATTATGACATAAATTTTTTGTGATATTGGGATTTTGATTTAAAGTGAACGATTTACTGCTACTCATACAATATAAGCATGCAGTTTGGATGACAAATTAGGCAGCTTTACTTTTATACCATACCAAGCCACTTTCAATGCCCTGTGACCAAAATAAAGGAGGTTAAAGAGCTTTGTTTTTAATTTTCAAAAAAAACAAACAAACAAAAAAACATAGGAAACCTGAATGTTTGAAGGATCCTTGTAACTATCATCAGTTGCTGTTTGAAGTTTGTCAGCAATCCAAGCATCAGCCTCATCAGCATCACGACTGAATTGCTGCAAAGTTTGGGTTTCTCCAAGACGTGATCGTTTGTCAATTAAAGCAGATTTTAGCTTTTGCCATCTGTCAATAAATATACTTTACAATACTTTACCTTCGGGGTGTTATTATCTGACAAAGGGGTTTAATTTAAAAATTCAGTCTGGTTTCAGTTTAGTATGCCTTTTTCTTCATATCCGCGGTGCCAATTAGGCAGGTAACCCATTGGCCATACCTGATGGCAACCCTTTTGTAGCCTGCACAGGCATGTGGACAACTGGAGCCATACATATAAGTTTTGTTTAATAGAAAATGCTTGTATTATGCCAAGTAGGATTGCTTTTTATTCCAAAAAAACGTTTATCAAACAAGTGCATTTATTAACTTTTAACTTTTATAACGAAACATTTAATGAATTTGATGTTCGCTCTTTTCAGGCCCCTGTTTAATACAACATCCAATCTGTCTCTGTACACTAACAAGATAAAATATAGTTTTAAAAACTGAGAAAAGGGACAAAGTTNACCAACCATTAAGTACGGGCAAGCACTGGACCATTAACATGTCAATCACTTAGCATCGCATCAATTAGCAACATTTAAACATGTATTTGGGACTGTAAGGGTAATTACTTCATTTTAAATCTTCCAATACCTATGTTTTAAATCTTTACACATTTCAATTAGTCTTTTTGAACTAGAGTGCCTGCAAACAAAAAATGTTCAAATACCTTACATTGTACACTGTCAAAATATAATCATTTAGATGCTTACTTTATTAAATATTGCTTTTTTTTTAATTCTCTGTTTCAGGGCCTGTGGGTTAACTGATGGTGGAGTCAAAAGCTAAAAGGCACATGTTCATAAATATACCTAACCACCATGTGCGCCGATTTGAAGAATTTTGAATGACTTTTTCTTGACCAAAAGAGAGGGAAGCCAGCGTTGGAGAGAAAAACAATGTCTATTACTCATGAAAGAACATAATTACCACCAATCTGTTAATGTTGGGTTCATGAGATGAAATTTCCGCCTCAATTCTCTTCTGTTTTTTGCGTAGATTATTACTGCTGGTTAGGTCTCTCCCACAATCGCCACTGCTCACCAGAAGCTTTTTTTCACTGAAATAGTTGGGGAATAAGTAATGACATATTTTTTGGAAAACAAGAAACTCACCTTATCCAGGATTCTTCATCAGCAATGTCAAAAAACAACTGATGTATTGCAAGAGACTCCTGCAATTTAGTCCGACGAATGCGAGTCAAATCTTTTATGTTGGAAAATCTGGGTAAATACTTTTTTTGTATTTTTTCATTTGAATAGAAATTTGTTTACCACACATTACGGACACAACCACATACATTTGTACATCTTATCTTGTCACAAATTTGGGTATTTTTTCAATAGGTTCTCCAAAGGGCAAAAACTACATTGGCTTTTGTTCTTATCACAAAATTTTTTGTGTTACCTTGTCTCGATTCTTTCTCTCTTTGCTTCCACAGCAGCACTATCCAATGCATCAGAATCATTCGCCTTTTCTAAAAGCACACTTGCATGACGTGATAATTCTTTGGCCCGATCTTCATGAGCATCTACATCAGCTTCCAACAATTTTTGTTTCTTCAACAGATTGGAAACTGAGGTGACATCTTTTCCTACATCCTCAGAAGCCAAGACAGCTTCAACCTGATGTTTGATGTGAAGATGGGTATTTGATTAGGTATTAAACATGTACACAACCATTATACATAAGTTGTTCAATGAAATGTAGGAAGCTAACTTCGATTGTATGTGCCAGAGTCAACTTAGTAATTTTCAACCAAGACCAACCCTTTACCAACTTTTACTATTAGCATTTTTGCAGCAGTTGTCCCCATGTTTTAGGTTAAACCTAACTAACGAATGTTATTTATAGATTACCTCTGACATCCAGAATTCTAAATCTTTCACAGCAGTGATAAAGTTTTGCTGCTGGTTTGCTTCCTTTAGTTTGTCTCCTTTTTCAGACGATTTACTCAGCAAGTAGTTCCAGTCTTCTTCCAATTTTTTAATGCGACCCTGAAATAACATTAAGTTATGAAGAAAAATACTTGCACATTAGTAGGTGAAACATGGTATGTGATAAGCATTTTTTACAGCTAATTACTATGCAGTATGCTTGTTGCATATGTGACAACCTACAAGTGTAAGACAGCTTTTTCTGCACTTCTCATTATCAATATGGTATGCAAGCTGCACTCTGCAAATACGATAATTTTGCGGCACACTTGGAAACCTCTAGTTTGCCATGGCACACAGAATGAGAATCATTTATCCGGGTGCTTAGTTCTTCATAAAAATTGTTCATCCTTTTTATACCAAATTAACATTTCAACAAACCTGAACAGCATCTTCAGAACCAGCACATTGATGAGTGTCTATTAGTTGCTGTCCAACATTCATAACACCATGGATCCTTTCCTTGTTGGCATCTAATTCTGCTTCAAATGCTTGGTGCTTTTGATGCTTGCTCTGTAAATTTTAGCAGACATGCTTTATCATAGGTAAATTTGGTTTTACTCTTTGCTGCAAAATCAAGGCAAGTAAGAATGTGTAAAATTATGACATAAATTTTTTGTGATATTGGGATTTTGATTTAAAGTGAACGATTTACTGCTACTCATACAATATAAGCATGCAGTTTGGATGACAAATTAGGCAGCTTTACTTTTATACCATACCAAGCCACTTTCAATGCCCTGTGACCAAAATAAAGGAGGTTAAAGAGCTTTGTTTTTAATTTTCAAAAAAACAAACAAACAAAAAAACATAGGAAACCTGAATGTTTGAAGGATCCTTGTAACTATCATCAGTTGCTGTTTGAAGTTTGTCAGCAATCCAAGCATCAGCCTCATCAGCATCACGACTGAATTGCTGCAAAGTTTGGGTTTCTCCAAGACGTGATCGTTTGTCAATTAAAGCAGATTTTAGCTTTTGCCATCTGTCAATAAATATACTTTACAATACTTTACCTTCGGGGTGTTATTATCTGACAAAGGGGTTTAATTTAAAAATTCAGTCTGGTTTCGGTTTAGTATGCCTTTTTCTTCATATCCGCGGTGCCAATTAGGCAGGTAACCCATGGGCCATACCTGATGGCAACCGTTTTGTAGCCTGCGCAGGCATGTGGACAACTGGGACCATATATATAAGTTTTGTTTAATAGAAAATGCTTGTATTATGCCATGTAGGATTGCTTTTTATTCTAAAAAAACGTTTATCAAACAAGTGCATTTATTAACTTTTAACTTTTATAATGAAACATTTAATGAATTTGATGTTCGCTCTTTTCAGGCCCCTGTTTAATACAACATCCAATCTGTCTCTGTACACTAACAAGATAAAATATAGTTTTAAAAACTGAGAAAAGGGACAAAGTTTAGTTCCACCCAAGAGCTGCTTACCTCAACAACACATTTTCAGCCTTGTCCGTAATTTGTTCACTGGCATAATGGGGAGGATCAGATTCCAATAGTTTTTCTGATGTTGCTTGAAGACTGGATATTTTAGCTTCTTGTAATCCAATTGCTCGATCGAAGTCTTCATGCTTCTTGATTAGAGACTCCACAGAATCCAGTGAGTCTCCTGAAAACATGAGATGCTTACCTGGTTTTGCAAAGTTAATAATACTAAGTTTGTCAGTAAATCATACCAGCCTCTTCACTGGCAAGAAAGTCTTCTCGTGCCTGCATCCAATTCTCTGCATTATCACAATCCCGCAGAAACATATGAAATTTCAGGCATTGTTCCAGCAGCAGATGCCTTGCAGCCCATGCTCTGTACAAAATATATATTGTCAGGATTGTGATGTTTAAGTACTAAAGAAGAAAACCAGATAAGATGGTTTATATTATTCTTAAATTGGGGTTTTGTAAATGTTTTACACATAATTATTTAAAATCAGATGTATACCATAGTCCATAAATTTTGCCACTAAAGGTTGCATAATCAAGCGCAATATTACACAATGTGTTGTTTTTGTACACAAAGTCGGGACAACTTATGTCATGTGCCAAAGTCAGACATATGTATGACCGCCTACTTTTCCAACTCCTCTCTGTCCCTGGATGTTTCTTGCACAGCTGCATCCACTTCTGCTGCAGCAGGATGTTCTTCCCGAACAAGTGAGTCAGCCTGATGCTCGAGAGCATGGAACGATGGTGATCTTGCATCCATGTCAGCTCGATATTCCTGAAGCAAATACATAATTCAATTCAAATACGATCAAAAAGTTGTGCAACCATCAACTGGTCATCATTTACTTGGTGACGTTGGAGTAATGCTTCTGCACCAGAGAAATCATCGGCCACTTCTTCGCTGCCCACTTGTGTTTGCATGTGATTCAGCCATCTCTGCAACTCTCGTCGATCAGAGAAGAAATGCTGAAGATCATAGGAATCTGACAGGGATCGCTTTCTTGCTTCAGCCTGTGACAAAATTTAGGTCTAAATACTTGCATACGTTTTTGTTCTCAACAATTTGCTTCGAGTTATTCGCAAGTCATGAGCTTTGACATGGTGACCAACCATATTTTTTATTTTCTGTGACTTTCACACACGTTACTTGAAACCGAATTTACCAACAGATATATTGAATAATTTTGCAATTTCTGATATTCCGTCAGTCATTTGCTCCTGATAACACAGGTAACCCAACAGTAAGTATAACCCAGTAGGGTACCGGCTTGTTAATTTGTTTTTCTGACCTTTCCAACCAAATCATTCCATGCTTGGTTAATTTCTGATCGCTTTATTTGAATTGCATCTCCTTGTTCAGGATGTTGTTCAGTCAAGCGTGAAGCATCACCATCCAAAGAATGAACACGTTCACCCAAAGCAGCTAAATCTCGTTCCAACCCTTCATGCTTTCGCTGCAATGCCTGACAAAAAGCATTCATAAAACTTTTGTATGCCTGTTCATACTGAGAATATCACATAAAAAAAATGCAAATTAGTACCTGTACAGTGGGAAGATCTAATCCCACGTTGTCATTATTGAGAGCCTGGCTCTTTTCATCAATCCATTCATGAGTTTCATCAGCGTCTCTACAAAACATTAAAATGAAAAGCTTGTATACATGTGCAATGAAAATGGTGGCACCAAAAAGTACTGTAAATTTACCTAAAGAAACGTTGCACTTGATGTGCAGAACCCAAATTGTCATTTTGTTCTTTCACAAAGTTGTGAAGATCTTCCCAATTCTTGTTAAGTTTCTGTAATAAAGAATAAAAACAAGTTTGTCATGCAGTCAATCATAGTATTTGGTATAAAATGGCTTTTCTAAAAAATTATGCAGACTAAAAATCGGGGAATAAAGTTTGAATTGATGCAATGGAAATATACTAATACAAAGTTTGTGTCAACTTGAACTCAAGCATAAAATAAAGTACACTTAAGAACTTTATTTTTAAATTTTACATGCAGCAGTCAGCAACCAGTTCAAAATATGTGACTTTCCTGAGATAAAATCAATTCACCATTCATTATTTATCATAAATGCAGGGATGGTTGATTGCATGCTACAAACCTTGGAACAAAGCAGGCTGCACTCCAGCGCTGACTGCTTCATAAAATATTTACCATCACTTGAAATTATGATTAATTATTTACGAATAGGCTTAACTTTGGGTATGGGCACATCTAACTTTCAATGATGCTTCAATGTTGTTATGCATTTCGGGGAAACATAAACATGTACACCTGAACACTATAAATTTGTATTTGACTCTATTATAAAAAACAAAGACTGGCACAAAAATTCGCAAAAGCAATATACATTAGTCATATAAACTACCTACAACACGAACAAATTGTAAACTAGGGGCTAGTCATAGGTAAAACAAGGGACAGAAAAAGTGTTGGACAATAGTTTATCAAATCTTAACAAACCTATTTTTTAGCAAAAAATTTATGAACCAGACAACAACAAATAAACAAATCCTAACCTGCACTTTACCACTGACAACTGAATCATTGGACATATGGTCAACTTCATCATCAGAACTAGATGATGATGATGAGGCTGATGGTGAAGATTGTTTGCTGCCTTTTGCACCTTTAACTGGGAGGTCAAGAGTGCATGCTTCATTGTTGAGTTCGTCAATGCGTTTCTTGCGGGCTTTTAAATCCTGAAAGTGTACGACATTTCAGATTTGGAGCATAAAAATATAACTTGGCACAATTTTGTCACAAGCAACTTATGTACAATACCACATGAAACAATAAATGAGTACTTTACCTTTTGGAAATCATCCAGTCGCTTTTGCATTTTTTCCACATGCTCCAGACCACCTTGGTCATCAGGCTGATCTTCTTGTAGCTGGTAAGATGCTGCCAAAACACGTTTCTCGTCCATCCATTTAATCATATCATCACATTCTCTTGCCAAAGCATGTCTCCTTCGAGAATGTTCAAGTGCTGCATGCCGAATGTCGCACTTTTTCTTCAGCTTATCATAACTGGGAAAAACAATCAAGATCAAAAATGAATTTTGTAACTTGTTACAAAATGAATGTGTCTTGTGTAACATATTGCTCACTCATCCTCTATTTGATTCTGGCATGTAAGAAGGGTTTTTTTATCCTCCTCTTTTTCTGTCATGGAATGATCAACTTCATCATCACTTTCATCTCTATTTTCCTGCATTTCATCATCCTCTACAATCTTCAGATTAACTGAAGGGACAAATCCCTGCTGGTCACCTCTTTCCACTTTCCACCAATCCTGATGAACATAACAAACATTAAACAAAATTCTGCAAAAAAATGCCAACATGCCAATCACTAAATACCTTGTTGTATGCAGAAAGCAAACATAAAGTTTCACCCTTCTTTACAGTCAGTTCACGAGGAGACTTTTCATGATAGTCGTGAAGAACCGAAACCTTTTCCAAAGTTTCTTCTTTGGACCACGGCCTTTGCAGCTGAACAAAATGGATTTGCAAGTTACAATACTGATCAGCAAAAATTTTCCACAACTACAATACCTTGCATTCCTCTGCTTCCACTCTTATTTTTTTTACATTACTTTCAAATGAATCAATATCAGCCTTGAGCACATCATGTTTTTTCAACAAAGATTCAGCTGAGTCCTCATCTGCACCAACATCCAGTGATGCAATTATGGATTGCTTTTCCTGAAAAAACAATTTGTTGAGATAAAAATGTAAATACATGGTGCATATTTTTAGCCTTTTATAGGATAATTTGTTTTTAATTGTACATGCCATTTTTCCATTTCGTCCTTTTGTACCATACATATTTTTTTGTCTGCAAACTAAGGTGTTTAATCGAAAACAGGTCTCTAAGATACCAACGCGTTCAAACAAAACATGGCAACTAATACATTTAATAAAGTTGGTCTAATGTCAATAAGTTTTAATCTCTTCCAATAGGTTGGGATTTGGATATGGGTAAAAGTATAGGTTGAGCAAATCTCATATTGAAGTGTGCACTAATACTGTAATATTAAAAACTTTCTTATTGTCAAAATATACTTTCACTAATCTTATTAGAAAACAAAACTATTTGTGGTGGTAATAATTATATACCATGGAAGTTTTGGCCATTATATGTCACACTCAACGGTAACTCAAGGGTTCCCCTAACATCTTGGAAATATTTCAAAAACGTAAAAAATGTTTCAAACACTTTCCTAAATGTTTCAATTTTACAGGCATAATTTGCAAAACAAATAATTTTTGGTCGAATGGGAACTATGGATTACGTAAGTTTTTTTACGGTCCCCCTTCAGTCACCTACCATAGGTTGGTTTGATGCATTACCCGTACTAGTTCTTATCCCTTTTAATCATCGTTCAAAATTAACTATAAATAGTTGCGGAAACACCACTGGTTTCAAACTGATGCCACAAAAGTCCTAAACTTTGCATCTGAAACTTTTATCGGTACCTCAATCCACACACGGGCATCGTCAGCATTTGCTAAGTACTTCTGAGCTTCAATGGCATTGAGCAAGTCTTGTTCACGACTGTCAGCAGCACTCTTTAGTTTTTTCCACTCACTTGTGAGTTTATGGGAACAAGCATCAGCTTCTTGTGCTTCAAAATGACCTGCCAACACAACCCAAAAATAATCTGGTGCAAAACTTCAAGTTAATAAAACCATACCTTCTTCAATCAACTTGTTAGCCTGCGCACACACATCATCTATTTGAGGTTCATGGGCAGATATTTCCGACTGCAT
This sequence comes from Phallusia fumigata, assembly GCA_008931825.1. NCBI lineage: Eukaryota > Metazoa > Chordata > Ascidiacea > Phlebobranchia > Ascidiidae > Phallusia > Phallusia fumigata. The sequence goes on along the minus strand of QXVZ01015815.1, from coordinate 14,015 downwards.
AATTCTGTGTTTCCTCAGCAAGTTCTTTGCACTCATGAAATCCTTGCCTAAAAAAGAAAGTCACTTTTAGTTGTAACGAACTATACATAAACTTTAATACAACTACAAACCAATGTTAGTAGTTGTAGCAATTGGCCATTTGTCCTGAATCCATTCCAACTCATCTTGAATATCCCTAAACAACTGTTTGCTTTTTTGTGATTCAAGTAGTTTTTCTCTTCTTTTCTCAACTGGTTCCTAAAAATGGGAAAAGAACGCATGATATTATCTTAGTTTCAATAAGGAATACCTAGTAGGAATGTACAAAGCATAGTAATGAATTGTGTGGTTTATATCCATTAGGATTTGAGGTACATTTTTGCTTTAATAAGACATTCTAAAAATTCCACATACAACCATAACCCATTTCACATATACCACTTTCATTTGTTATGATGGATATATATTTTTAAACCTGCATGTCATTGGTCCCTACTTTGCTCATTTTACAACATAAGTGTTTCTTCAAACATAAACAAACATACATTTACCAAATTTAACCCAATCATTTGTAACATTATGGCAACACTAGTCTCTACTGTCATGAGCATGAGACTTCTATCAGAAACGCCAAAAGCCAAATGTTTTTAAATGTGTTGGGCAAAACTATGTTGACTTTAAGTGACCCTTGGCTAAGCAGTCAAACTGACTACAAACTTTTGAAGATCTTTTTAATGCAGTTTCAGATTCTCATGTATCATGTTCCCTAATTAGAATAAATTTCTTTTTCTTGATTCTAAGGTAGGAACAAACCAGCATTAGACAGAAAAAACATATAATGTAACCAATATGATTCCCCTTTATGGAACCATAATAACTACTGCTGAATCTTTTATAGCGCCTGCAAAAATGTGGCCATCCCANAGTTGTAACGAACTATACATAAACTTTAATACAACTACAAACCAATGTTAGTAGTTGTAGCAATTGGCCATTTGTCCTGAATCCATTCCAACTCATCTTGAATATCCCTAAACAACTGTTTGCTTTTTTGTGATTCAAGTAGTTTTTCTCTTCTTTTCTCAACTGGTTCCTAAAAATGGGAAAAGAACGCATGATATTATCTTAGTTTCAATAAGGAATACCTAGTAGGAATGTACAAAGCATAGTAATGAATTGTGTGGTTTATATCCATTAGGATTTGAGGTACATTTTTGCTTTAATAAGACATTCTAAAAATTCCACATACAACCATAACCCATTTCACATATACCACTTTCATTTGTTATGATGGATATATATTTTTAAACCTGCATGTCATTGGTCCCTACTTTGCTCATTTTACAACATAAGTGTTTCTTCAAACATAAACAAACATACATTTACCAAATTTAACCCAATCATTTGTAACATTATGGCAACACTAGTCTCTACTGTCATGAGCATGAGACTTCTATCAGAAACCCCAAAAGCCAAATGTTTTTAATCATGTATCATGTTCCCTAATTAGAATAAATTTCTTTTTCTTGATTCTAAGGTAGGAACAAACCAGCATTAGACAGAAAAAACATATAGTGTAACCAATATGATTCCCCTTTATGGAACCATAATAACTAATGCTGAATCTTTTATAGCGCCTGCAAAAATGTGGCCATCCCATTGATAGTGTACCTAGTTTTAAGTTTGCAGGCCTAAAACTTTTTATAAACTGTTTGTTACACACATAAATGACAATTTTGCAACATTGTTTGGGGTTGGAAGGAAAATTATTTATTTTTTATCTCAGAAAAATTGGAATGACATGTATGGAGAGGGCTCCCCACATATGAAATTTAAAGTTAATTTGGCTGGATTAAATCTTTGTTCAAAACATCTATCCAAGAATAGCCAGCTAGTTAAAAAAACAATGTACTTACTTGCAAACTATTGTATTTCACAGCCAGATCTTCTTGCTTTCGCAAAATTTCCTCTGCATTAAAATGGTTGTTTGCAGAAAATTGTTTGGCTTGAATTTCCACACCATCAATTCGCTCCTGGATTTGAAAAGGACAGTTAATGGAAACTTAAAGTGGGGACAAGGAACATAGATACAAACCTTATGCACTTGAACATCTACTTCAAGCAGCTGATGTTTTTTAATGAGAGTGGCAACTGAAGATACATCTACGCCCAAGTCAGTTGAAGAAATAGCAGTTTTAGTTTCATCAATCCAGCGTAAAAGTTCAGTAACAGAGCGATTATAAAGTTGCTCTGCACATGCTTCACTAAGCTTGTTGCCTACAAAAAGTAAAAATGATCAAATACCAACACACACACATATTGCAAAATCAAGCAAAACTCACCTCTTTCTTTGCAATCTACCAGCAATTTTTGCCTCTGTGCTTTAACTTTTGCAGCATCAGCTTCGATTTCTTCACTAGCATAATGTTTTGCATCAACCAGGCTCTGTGCATCTTGTAAGCATGAGTCAACACGTTCTTCACTGGCAAGTATTTCCTCTTCAAACACTTTGTGACGTTGCAGCTTTCCACGAACGTTTGTTGGATCCTAAGCATATAAAAGTATTAAAAATACAAATATTTTGAAAACAAAATTTCCCTAGTCATACTTTATAAGAATCATCATTAGCTGTCTTGCTCTTTTCATCCATCCATATATACAGATTCTGCACATCACGTTGGTACAACCTCAGCTTGTTGGCATCACTTAGAGATGTAGTTCGATCTTGTATGTTTTGCTTTAACAACTCATGGCGCTTAAGCAACTAAACAGAAAAAATGTTAATTTCCCAGAGAGTCAGTTACAAAATTTCAATCAGTTACAAAATTGCAACTAACATTGTCTCTACGAGTTCCAATATCTTCAGACGCATAGTGGCCTCTTCCAATCAGTTTGGTGGCAACCTCATCTACAGAATTTATCTTCTCTTCTTGAGCTGCAGCAGATTTACTAAAATCCTCATGCTTTCTTATCAGCGTTTGCACTGAATCCAAGGAGTCTCCAAGGTCGTCTTGTGCTATTAAAACCTCCTGTGCAATAAAACTGAAATAATATCAACTAAAATGTGGAATTTAACATACACTATCAACAGGTAGGGGAAATTGACTAAAATTGTAACTGACTAAATTGACTAAATTGTAGCGTTAAGCATCCACACGTGTCTCCTAACACATGCAAGTCAAATTAAAAGGACATAATACGGTGAAGACTGTGCATTCCAGACAACTTGCATTATCACTTGCCTGCGTTGTAAGCCATGATTCAGCCTGCTCAGCATCTCTGTTGTACAAAGCTAAGTGAAGACACTGATCATACAAAGCCTGTCTATCTTCCCAAGTTTGAATCAGTTGCTCATGGCGATTTGCCAGTTCTTGCAGTTTCTCTGGTATCACACCAGGGCCATGAGATGTTTTTGTCGTAACACTACAATAGAAACAAATACATTTAAAAAACGTTCAAAAATAAAATGTTACTACTCAAAACACTTACTTCTTTTCTGCTGTTTCTTCATCACTTGAACTTGAACTTGAACTTGAGGATGAAGATGATGTTGAAGATTTTCTAGATTTTGATATTACCTCTACAATCATGGTTGTAGCAGCTGGATGATCTTCACTGATCAACTTATTTCCAAATTCACTGGCATGACTAAAGTTGCTTTCTTGTGCAGCAATTTTACCCTGAAACACATATACTGTAATATGAGTATACATCCACAAAGTCATTTTACACTCAGTTCCCTAGTTACCACAGCTTATTGTTGTAATATTGTTTGTGCAAGCAGAAGCATATTGATCCTTGCAGCATACAGTTTAAATTATGGTGTTTGTAGTGACCACTTTAGGGGCTAAGCAGGGTACCCACTGAGAATATAGGGTAAAACACAGCATTATACACAATTATAACCCAGTCAAGAAACTGGAAAAGTGTTATGACTTCTTTAATAAGTGAATCCATTTCAGACATTGTTTAATTTTGATCCATTTCAGGTGCAAGTGGTTAGTGGTAGAGAATATTTCAACTTGGGGTCCAGATCCTCAAACCTCCCTGGCTATGCCACTAGTAGTGAAAAAACTCTAACAAGCTATAAAAATCTCTAAAATAGCATACAACGTACCCTATGTTCCTGGTGTTTGTCTACTAATGCTTCTGCTCCACCAACATCAGTTGCAAGTTCATCCACCAAAATTCGTGATTCAATTTCATCACACCACACCACAAGTTCCTTGCATTCAGCCAAAAAGCTCTGCAACATGTTTATGAAACATTTCCAACCTTTTTTCAAGAATTCCACTAATAGTAAGTTGTAAATAAACAAAAGCTTTATACCACTGCTGAACTGCAAAGCTATTAGGAATACCAGAACGCTTCAAACCTGTAAATCGTAACTTTCTTGCAAACGATTCTTTCTCTCTCTTGCCACAGCCTTTACACGTTCCCAGTTATCTGTCATATCCTTGCATTGTGGCAAAACAGAAACACCTTGATGATCTCTTTCAATTCGTTTAGCCTCGTTGGAAAGGTCGTCAACCTATATAAATGTAAAAAAAGTAATGTTGTACACACATACATAGTTGTCTTACTGCTCATATTTGTTTTTGGTATTCACAAAGTAAACAAATCAGTTGATGACAAAAAGTACCTTTTCCTCTAAAGCTGCCAGATCCCGTTCAATGCTTTCGTGAACTCTCTGCAATGCTTGGACTGCAGCAACATCACTACCCACATCATCGGAGTGAAGCATTAATTCTTTGTCTTTCATCCATGAAATAGTTTCTTCCACATCCCTGTGACAAAGATCACAATTATCCAACATTTAACTCATAAAGAAATGCTTTTCTACACATTTTGTGTTACAGATAACTGTTGAGGATTTAAAATTAAAAAAAAACTAGAACAATTACCTCAACCTACTAAACTAAATACCTGTTAAATTTATGGATTTCAATAGCTGTTTTTAACATTTCATTGCGATTTTTGGCTTGGTTGTTCAGGTGTTCCCATGCTTTGTTTGTTTCATCCCGTTTTTCTTGAATGTTTTCTGATTCTGGATGTTTTTCAACTTCAACCTACAAAATGTTTTTTGTTCGTAGAGGTTAATTTGTTTCTCCCAACATTTACCATCTTGAATTTATGCAGGCTCTTCTGGCAAATATATTTTACATTATTCACCCTGAGGAAGACGACCTGAATAGGACGTCCAAACGTCGGTACGAAAAAATATAATAAATTCATACAATGCCTGGTAGCAACAGGTAATTTATTTACCATCTTCTCAGCTTCCTCATTTATGTCCTTAATCCGATCTTTGAATCCTTGAAGCTCACTCAAAAACTCATCAAATTTTCCATGCAGCATGTTCACATGCTCAATGTCATTTCCAGTATCAGTTGAAGCCACAACCATTTCCTGAAGAAAGGTTAAGTTACACCACAGGGCAGGTAACATAATAATTACGAGCTGTTACCTTGTCTTTAATCCAGTAGAGTGTCTCATCACACTTTCTTGAAAAGGCAACCCAGGATTTAGTTTGTCGAAGCTTCACTCCTCTCAGTTCCAATGCATTCAGCAACTGATCCCATAAGTCATGCAGTTCAGTGAGACGAGCCTGTTTTCCATAGCAATACAAATGAATAAAACCATGTGGAATTTAGAAATGATTATCAGTGTAAATTCAGAAGTGTCATTATAGCAAGTGAATAGAATTTTTAAATGCCAAATGTATTTCAATTGCTGCAACACACTAACAGCTTTATTGTCACAAGCTAAATGAATACCATGCAGCCCCACGTGAATGTCTGTTAAACATCAATAAATATGGAAACTATGATATGTACAGCAGTTTAAAAATTTAAAGGAAGCCAATGGGTCAACTTATAGGAAAACCACAATAAAAAGTTGTCCATGCACAACTTCAGGACTCTTNTAGAATTTTTTCGGGTATGCCAAATTATATGACGTCATGAAATACCAAATATCTTTCTTGGAGCTTAATAGGGTGAGACTATGTTAAGACTTGCAGTTTAAGCACTTCTCGCAATGCAAATTTACCGCCTGAAACTTTAGTTACTGTTGCAGACGAACGCATGTTCCTGCGTGGTAATGACGCACGTCGGTCAAATTCTCGGGTATGCGGCATACCCGAGATTTTCGCCCGGGTATGCCAGGCATACCTGGCATACCCGTGTTCGGTGCCTATGGTCACAAGCTAAATAAATACCATGCAGCCCCAAGTGAATGTCTGTTAAACATCAATAAATATGGAAACTATGATATGTACAGCAGTTTAAAAATTTAAAGGAAGGCAATGGGTCAACTTATAGGAAAACCACAATAAAAAGTTGTCCATGCATAACTTCAGGACTCTTTCATAATCAAAACATGTAAACAAACTGGTCATCACCAAAAAAACAGAGTAAAAACAAAATGTGCCCCTTTGCAGAAAATGAAATATAATACACTCTAACACTGTATCAAACATACATACTAAAAATGTACCTTTATTTCATCGTTTGAAGACGGTATTTTAGCAATTATATGTTCACCCTCTTCATCTAGTTTTGATAGGGAAGCAGCATTTGCATTCACCTCAGCTTCTAAAGCACTGTGTTTCTGCATTCTAGCCTACAAGCAACGTAATGATAAACAATAACCATCTCAATGTTTTTTTCCATAATTTGTTGTGAAAGAACTGTAAGACTTACCTCCAAATTTGTTGCCTCTTTCCAATTTTCATCACTAGCTGCTTGGGTTCTATCCACAATCCATTTTTCAAGTTCATTGGCATCCCTTATAAATTGCCGAAACCGTAGTGAATTTTGTAACTCCACACGTCTTGAAACCAAAGCATCTTTGAATGCCTAAATTACATTTTTATTAGTCAACACACAAAAAAAACAATCCCCACTCAAATATGACCGTCTGTTGGAATAATCTACATCATTACCACGTACAAATGAGATGTTACCTTGTACTGTGAAAGTATTTGTTCTCTTCTAGCTTTAATATCATCAGCAGTTTCCAAAGACAAATTTTGATTAGTTGAAAGTTCAGCAGCCATTTTCACCTTGCTTTATTTCCCAACTAATAGCATAAACCAAAAAGCACCTCAGAATATACATATAGGGTCTCTGTTTGTGCATGTCAAAAAATATTATTTTGCTAGTTAAATAGTCAATAGTTTTCAGTAGGCTTTTGTAGGGATGAACCAACTATACGCTGGGCTGATTATCAGCGCCAACATTTAGCAGGTCAATACATATCGGCACTGGCCTTTTTTTAATGAAGTATGATGCGATATACAGCACTTGTTCCAATGATTACATTACTGCAGCCTATGGCCCATGACCAAAATTGTGCAGCAAACAAGCTTCGTTTAATTACTGGGATTGCACTAAAATTTTGTTTTTGCCCATATTTTAATTTGTGACATTGCAAATAAAATTTTTTTTTACAAACTTGTTGCGGTAAATGACAGTTCTCTTCAGCTAATTTTTTTCATGCTGTCTCTGTCACCGCCAAGTGCATTACAACCTGATTATTGGCTGAATATTTGAACCAAGTTAACACAGTGAACGTCAATATATGCGGATGCCTACTATTGGAGGGATAGATTCTTTGAGAACCATTTACACTTTTTTTGCGCGGATTTACACCCTAAAAAAATTTTTTTGCGTGGATTTGCACGGAGAACTTTTGGAACAGCGTTAATTACTAACGCTTTGTCCTGATAGCTACTGCAGAAAACAGAATAAACTGGCAGTGGCATTGCACTTGTTTGATGCAATTCGATGTTAGTCATGCTTCAATGCACACGAAATTGTCGGAAATAGAACAGTGTTCTGCAACCATTTTAACTCATGTCACGCTTGTAAATTTCCAATATTCGGCAACACACCCTAACCTGCGTTTTGCGCCAAGTAAGCCTTTCAAACATTATAATTATTTTTTGGCATTTATACACTGAACATTCCTTGTTTTATTTAAATGCAAACTTTAGCTACATGAAACTAGGGTAACCTTTTCTGATAATAAATTCTAAACATTAATCCATATCCCTGTTCAGCTGAAACGTAAATACTTTTGAAAAATATTGCCGCCTTTATCTCCAGCAGGAATATTAAATTGTTATGTAGCACAATGCATTAATCTCAACAAATATTTTGGGTTGGAACGTTGTTGCGCCACAAGACCCATGCAGGTAGAGGATCGTTAATCGATTAGTTTCACAAGACGCTTCTATCAATACCTGTTAAACTCTACGGCTGCTGTTGCACAGACCCCGGCCAGCGCACCAGCCACCAGTCAGCGCGAAGGCGTGCCGCGTAGGCGCAACCATTGATCGGGACGCTGATATGAGTTTTGCAAGCTACTCGTTCTCACATCGATTCCTGCAATTAAGTATTCACGAAATTTCACAAATATGACGATTACACCCGAGTCTGATTGCACCCCTGTCCTAGATAAACGGGCAACTCTAAAATGAACAAATAAACAATGAATAGATAAACAATGAACAAAATACACGACAAGAATATTCCTCCAATATTTTCTGACCCCGAAGTACAGATGCTGTAAAAAACAATGTCTTTTTAGGCAGTGTGTCAAACAAATACACTACACACGGAGATTTTATTGAGACCAAAATGCAAATGGCGGGACCTTCGCACACCTTAACAAGACAAACATGAAACAATGCGCCGCTATGACATCACATGCGCAATGCCAAAATTGACAGCAGAAAATTTAGTACACCACGGTCACGTATGTATAAATGCAAGAAAAAAAGGAAGAACAAAAGCAGCTTTAACACTTTTCAAAAATTTACACTATGTGATTAACAAATTTCAAACTTTGTCAAAAAGGTGGGACTTGTTTTCATTTGTCGAAAAGGTTATGGATTTTTCTGTTAAGAATGATACCCAAAATCTTGTTTTTGTATTAAGAAAACTGTTTAAAGCTGGTTTACTGTTGCTTTAAAACAATTTTGGAAATTTTTCAATACTTTTGCCACGATCGCAAACAGTTTTAACGGCGTTTGAAGACCGTCTTGGAGACGGGCTCGCGAGCTCTATTGCCGTCTTGACCGAAATGTAACCCATTTTTGCAACATAAAAATCTATATTATGACGTCATAACTTTCAATATAACGTCATCTACACAAAACTTACAAAAACAAAAGTCCCCCGAATAATTTCAACTGATTTGCGCCGCTGAATAAACTAGGTTTAGTTTGTAGGTAGTGTGATCAACATTTGTAAAACGCTGAGCTGAGATGCGTAAAACACCATAGTTAGTAACAAAGTTCCAGATGCATACTGTTGACAGATTCTAAGACATGGCGATGCGCACTGTTTTAGTTTGGTTGTGACTTGTGATGCTTGCATAAAAGACAAAAACCCTAATATGCATGATGCGTATTCAGCAATACCAGTGTTAGAAAAGCTGCCACTCAACATTCAATGTATAGCATGCTATGGTGAGTCAACTTTTATTATGGCTCCCCTTCCACGAAGGGAACACATATTGTTTTTTTCTGACTAATGCTCGTTTGGTCAAAAAAACGTTTAACTTTACACACATGATAGATGGGTATGTGAAGTTTTGCACTGTAACTTTTAACCCAAGTTGACCCACCGGTTCACCCCTAGGCCCCCAAAAAATTTTGAAACAGCAATATTTAACACCAGGAAGTTTTTGGTTTTGATAGTTAGTACAATGTGAAGTATTTGTAAGTATTTTGTGAATTGTAACTGGATTTACTTTTTTAACCCCAAAGTTAATTTTTTGGTTACATACCCTTTAGTTCAGACACAAAAACCAAATGTACTAAAATTTAAAATGTAAATATACAAGGTGCTTCTTATTGGTTGTTTAAAGTTTCAGCCTGATTTGCCAAGTAATTATTGTTTAATAAGATTACTAGTTGCTAATTTATCCTCGTGAAATAGTCATCATGGCAACAATTGAAATGCAAAAGACCTGGAATATTGGCCAAAAAAACACTGCAATTTATTTGTAGTATGTCAGTTACATTTCACCAGTAATGCTTATGATTTGTATTCTTTTTAAGGTGACTACAGTTCTAAAAAAAATTGGAGGGTAAATGTCAACAACAGTGATGATGTAACTGTACTTGTTGGTACAAAAGAAGGTCATCTACTAATTTACAAAGTATTTCAATATTTAGCTTCAATTGTACATATAATGCTTTTTATGCATCTAATTGATGTTTATTTGATATTTTTTTGCTTACATTGTGAAATAAAATCTACCTTTAAACTTTTGTTTACTACTAAACTTTTTTGTTCTTAGGTTCACAAGAATCCAAAAAACATAAAGCTTATTGAAGTCAATCTTGAACGGTCAAATCGTTTCTTTTCCAAAAAACCTATCCAGCAGTTGTTTGTTTCCCCACAAGTTAAAATTATTGTCAGCTTGTCTGATGGAATTGTATCGGTTTATGACCTTACCACATACCAGTTGATTACATGTATGCAAAGGACAAAGGGGGCCACTCTATTTACTGCTGATTTGGAGGTAAAATGCAAACATTAAAGGTGCAAATCAAAAGGTAAATATGTGCTAACTAACTTCTTTTATTGTCCAGGAACAAATTTCATCTACTGGTGATTCTGCTTTTGCACTGAAATTGTGTGTGTCTGTTAAAAAAAAATTACAATGCTACTTTTGGAAAAATCAAGATTTTGTTGAGTTACATGTAAGCAGTGCATAAAAATTTATTCGTAATTTGTTAGTTACACTAGTTATATGACACAAACATTTCCTGTAGAGATCCCATCACCTTGCCCTAAAGGGGACACATGTTTTTCCTGCAGGTTTAACTTTGTACTTTTGGCATGACATGTATGACTAATAGAGATGCAACTTTTTCAGGTGCTAGACATTAAGCCTGTTCAGATGCACAAATTTGCATTGGTAACTTACTAAATTTACCCTGTTTCTGCGAAAGAGAGAAAAGGGCAAATCAGGTAAATTATTGGGTAAATCTTAATAAATTTACCTGATTAAGAATGGTGGGTAAATTTCTTAAGTACCCGGTAAATTTTTATCAGATGCATTTAAGCATAGTTAATACTTTTGCCACGATCGCAAATAGTAACCGAAGAACCGAAACAATAGATAAAGGTATAACATATTAAACAGCCTGATAAATTAAATTGTTTTTGCCTAATATGACGCAACAAGGGCATTCTTATTTGCATACATTGTTCCTTGAATACTCATACCAAAAATAAGTTCTGAAACTTTGATTCCTTCATTTACTACAAGTGGGTAAAGGCAATATATTTTCTAGTATGTTTTGCGAGCAGGCAGTGTATTGAAACTGTGAAAGCAGCGAAACCTGGAGTAAATTTATTCCTTTGTGAACAGAAGGTGTTTGAGAGTAAAAACCCGGATAAATTTGTGCATGTGAACTGGCTTATTTTCCGAGTAAATTTTTACTTTCAAACACTTCCGTTCACATGGGCATAAATTTACTGCAGGTTTTGATGCTTTCAAAGTGCCTGCTCGCAAAACATACAAGAAAACAAACAGAACAATGCAACTAAGAATACCCTTGATGCATCATATTATGCAAAAGCAATTCAATTTATCAGGCTGTTTAATTTATCATATATGTACTGACTGTTTTTGTTGTCCAACTGAACAGATTTACGAAAAAAAAGGCGACAAGTAATATGTAAATGCAGACAATAAAAATTTATCCGGTACTGTGAAAAATTTACCCACCATTTTTATTCGGGTAAATTGACCAGTAACTTACCCCATTTGCCTTTTGCCTTTTTCTCTCTTTTGCTTAAAACCTGGGCAAATTTGTGCATGGGAACAGGCTAAATGTGACGATCTTGATAGGGTGTTTGGAATGGCAATAAGTCAACCTTCTAGACACAGTTACTGAACCTGTTCTTGCTTAAATGGGTGGCAAATGTTTTTAAGATATTTACAAAAAATAAACATGAAAATTTGAAAAGGTTGACATTGCTTTGCCTGATGTACCAAAAACAATTTGTTGGTGCAAAGATTCTGTTTGTGTGGGATTTAAAAGAGAATATGGACTTGTCAAATTGGATGGCCATGATTCTTCATTTATTGAACTATCTCCAACTGGTAAGGGTTTTAAAAAATATGTACATGCAATTCTGATGAAAAGTCTTTCCCAAATCACAGGCTTAATCTTAGGGCACTGAACTCATTTACGTCAAAGTTATTCAGCAAACTAAGAACTGAAAATTTCAGTGGTAACAGTGTGAGATATTGAAAGTGGAATATCAAACTCAAATTTGTGGTTTATGTCGATATTAGAACCAATAATACTTCATCCCAAATGATTTGGATTCGAAACAACCTTTTTAGAATAGCAAGCTTTTTTACTTGAAACATCTTTAGCGACAGTTTAACTTAAAGACTGATAGAAATTCATTGTGTCCCTGACCCAAGTCATTACAACATGTACAGCAAGCCTACCTTTCCATTTTATGTGATGAATTGCAAATAACAATATGTATGTTCATGGCTTACATTCTAAACAAACATTCTAAACTGCCAGAAAGGTTGTATTTAGGCTTGACATCAATACCATGACGACATTTGATAAACTCAGGAACACAACTAGCATCTACTTGCAACAGTTGATCATGTTATTTGCAGGAAAGTTGATGGAACCTGTAATTGGACAGTTAGATAAACAACAGCTGATTCTTATGAAAGATGAAACAAGTATTTTTATTAATAGTGATGGAGACCCCACCTTCAAACATTCGTTCACATGGTCGGACAATCCACTTGTTATAGGTACACATGTTAAAGCAGATTTTTTGTACAGTAACATGCAAGCATATATTTGGTTTGTCAAAAAGCACAATGTTGTTGTTGGATTTATAGCGCATTGCTAAAATGACATTGGAAAGAGTCATTTAGAGTCTGTTGTGCGGTTTGCTGCAGCTTGGCCAAAGGTCACTCCAGGTCAAACTATTGGTTAGTGTGGCTGTAGGGTTTAAATCATGCTATTGAGATTGCAACTGACATGATGTAAGATTAGATTTAGTTACATTATAAATAGAAACATTTACTATTTGTTTTTAAACTGATTTCGAAACCAATCACGTTTTAAAACATCACTACTGTTTAGAGGTTGCGAAACAATCATGTTATAAAATATCAAGGGAATTAGGGAACAACTACAATGTGGGTATTAAAATAATATCTAATGTATAAAGGAAATAGTACATGTGGAAAAGATCATTTAGGGGTCGTGAAATGAAAATATGGAAAATGCCACCTCTCTAGTTTCTAATGTTTGCATATAGCAGAGCAGGATGGTAAGCATATGGAGTGTTTGTCAAGAATGATGTCTAACATAAAAGCCGGTTTCTCTCTTTCTACATACAGATGGAAGTATGTAAAAAACTTCTGTTGCCAAAAATCTATCGGCTTAAATATTGGTTATTGGCCTTGAAAAAAACATATAGGTTTTTCTCTTCAAATTATTGAACAATCTCTGAATTGGTTAAAATTTGGATGGTTTGTGTAACATGCCGTTGTGGTATATACATTTATTTCTTTAACCCAATAGTCAGTTATGCCACCAGCCCCCTAAAATAGGTCAAATTATTAAACAGCATCTGAACTGGTTGTCCCTTGACAATTTGTAGAGCATGTCATTGTTGTGATTGCTTTGTTTAACCGAAAAAAAAACGGACATGTGGACCCATGTGTTTCTGCCTGCAGAAACAATTATACTATAAAAACCTTGTGTGAACCAATGTAAAATAATGTGGGGAATAAGCCACACCTATATTTAATCCAGTTTAAGTTGGGCAGAAGTTGCAAGACTTGCAGCAACAATTGTTACTGGTATAATAGGTAAACTATGACTTACTGTGTACCAATTTTTTTAAGTGTTAGAGTTTGTTTGTTTGACTAATGACATTACAAATAGTGTATTTTTTTAATTTGAAGATTCACAACCCCCGTATTTAATCGGTATTTTACCCAAATATGTTGAAGTTCGA
>QXVZ01015809.1:0-10137 GCA_008931825.1 Phallusia fumigata | reverse complement strand
ATAATCTCGTTATTATACAAAGCCTAACTTATCTTGCAAGCTGTGTTCTCTTTGGAAAGAGCCTTACTTAGGCAACTGTACATAAAATAGATATTACTGTATACAAGGGCTGCAAGAGGCGTGCAACGAAAGCGTACCAGGCACGGAGATTTTGAAAACTAGCATATGCGGATAAATAAGAAACCAAGGCCATAGCGAACCTCTTGGCCGCCTCCTAGGCGAGAAAGACGATCTTCAACCGACGCAAGTTTTGCTTCAGCTTTTCTTTTTTCCATCTCGAGGACGTTGATTTGTGTCTTGGCGTCGCTCAGTTCACTCGACATTTTCTCGCACCTGGTCTTCTCCGCCTCCAGCATTTGTTGCACCGCGTAGAGCTGCTTTTCAGCTGCCTAAAACAATAATTTTGTTTTTTCAATCAGCTCAGGCGAATACGTGTGCGGCAATGCAATTTCCTTGCCAAAATAGTACAGTGGAAAATACGGTTTGGGTAAAACTGCAGGTGTTGTGTTTGGCCAAAATCTAAATCAGTGCTTCTCAATCTCGTTTATACCATGGATCCCTTTCACCAAAATTGGAAGCTATAATCCCCCACCGGAAATTAAGTTCGTAAATAGCGATGTCAGAAAATTAGGAGAAAATGTTGATTAACCTTTTTGATAGATTACATTTTAAATAAAATCCCACTAAGGGGGAATCTCTCCCAGGTTGGCAACCACTGATCTAAATGAACACGAAACCCGGTGTGTTTTGATGGAACACGTAGGTAAGACGAAGCAATAAGTTAGTCCGTGTTTTTTCACATAAAAAACTAAACTGATTTCGCTCTTAAACTTTCAGAGACCTACACTTGCCAATTACGGGGGGAATGCGTTTTTTGATTGCTCGTCATGGCTAAGACTTGAAACCCTGACTCCTGATATATTGTTTTAACAGTTTGTTGCAAAACGGCGATGTTGGGTAAACGGGTGGTGGTTTGTCTCGCCCCTCACTATGAGAAAACGCGCTAACCTGTATTGCATCCTGCTTGCTTTGTGCAGTGTTGTGTGAGTTCTGTCTTAAGTTTGTGATCTCCCGTTCCTGGGCCTCAACTCGGCTGTGAAGCTGAGAACGTACCTGAATCGAAACGCAAAAGGCTGTTATAGGATGCGTGTACCCAGTCCCAGGGTTTTGGTTAAACTACTTAGTTGATGTGTTCAGAATATACTTTAAAATCACACCAGTGCATAAACTAGTAAAAAACAAATCAAACCTTTCTCTCGAGACACAAATACATCAATCAAACTTTAAATTAAATCCTAGAAACTTAGTGTATTAAGCATACTTTGCATAAATGTTGCCAAACGAACAAAGATTATCACCTCAAAGGCTTGTCTCTCCATGCTTTGCTGGACCTTCTGCAGGTTGTTTAGCAACACGCTTTGATTTCTCTGTTCTCGTTGCAGGGAAGTGTTTTCGGTTGTAAGTCGATCCTCCGCACGTTTGCTCAAATCCAGTTCACTTCTCGTCGCTTCAAGACGTCCCTGTCGAAATATCCGCTCGTGAGGTTTTGTGTAAAGGTGTTTGCCAGGGTAAATCCGGTAGAGGAACATTTCAAACATAAAAATGTGGACTTTGAAGAATCATAAAATACTGCATTTTTAAAGAACAAACAGTTTCAGGTAAATGTGTATCTTTTAGATGTATTATAAGGGCACCGAGCAGACTAACAAGGTTCAAAAACCAATTTTCTGGTCCAGATTATATTCTATTTGTTCTTATAATGTTAAAAATTGTCACATGGTGTTTGGTAAAGATTTTTGTTCGCATACATATATGCGTTGCTGCGTTTGTTGCCGGGGTAAAGCAAATATATTTAAAATCGTACCTGAAGCTTTGTGCAGGTTTCTCGCAACGAGCCCAACTCCGCATTGAGGTTGTTTACCGATCGTTCGTGCTGTTGTGCGATGCTGTACAGCTGTGTGTTGCGTGATCTCAGCGCATCAGACTCCTGAGAAAAGAAAAAAACAATTTGGTAAANGTTGCTGCGTTTGTTGCCGGGGTAAAGCAAATATATTTAAAATCGTACCTGAAGCTTTGTGCAGGTTTCTCGCAACGAGCCCAACTCCGCATTGAGGTTGTTTACCGATCGTTCGTGCTGTTGTGCGATGCTGTACAGCTGTGTGTTGCGTGATCTCAGCGCATCAGACTCCTGAGAAAAGAAAAAAACAATTTGGTAAAAAGGATTTTGACATTTTTATTTTTTGACGAGTGAACTTGTTTGACCTTCTTTGCACTTTCCATTCCCGCCTTCATCATGTCGCATCGTTCTTTGGAGAACTCGACTTGTGCTTCGAGTTTTGCACAGTTCGCTCGTTGTTGCGACAAATCGCTTTTCAGCGTCTCGATTTTCTCTTCAAAAACCCTGGCAAATTCAACGAAGACATCAACGATCCAGAAAGCTAATAGTGTTTCACATTTTTGTGTTCCTAATACAATACAGAACAAGACCAACTAACAACAAAGCAGAATCCACTGTAACATAGTAGTAAGGTAACGCTTTTGAATTCGCAACAAACATTCGCGAATCAAACTTGGTTGTAAGCTGACAAAAAAACACAAATTCGCTTACGTACACAACACCACAAAACACAAAATAACAGCAACCGTGCATCTCGGTCCGCATAACATTTCTACATCTTTTAATAAAACATAAAGTAACTGACTTGTTGTTGGCAAGGACGTCGTTTTTGTACTCCTCAAATTCCTCCTGCAACTGAAGAAGAGCTCTCTTATCCGATCCTCCTACTGCACCCGGGCTCTTGTTGATAGATTCCGAGTGCTTGCTAGGAGTGGTGGTTGCCGAGGCAACCGACATCCCGCTTGCATTAAGCATGGAATGATCCCCGAGTGCCGATGGGTTGGCCAGTATGCTGGGAGGTATTCCGCCCTGAATGGGATAATGCAGGAACCATTCGAAAATTTGTGTAAAAAGAGTCCTTGTTTAAACTTACAAAGTTGCTGTTGTCATTTTGCAGATTTTCTTGTTTAAAAACTAGGGACTTTTGTACCTATGCAGTGATTGATAGGGCGATGTGCATTCTAAAACGTTTAAAAGAAAGCTGTAGGCAGTGAACTTCACAAGCGTACATACATAGTTAGGTAGTTGGTTTACTATCATCAAGGACGCAAAAAGGATGTTATTTTTTGTAGAGGATATGGCTAGCTATATATCTAAATTTATGTAAACGTGAGAAACAATTAGACAAGCTGTAGTCTTTGATAAACCTGTGGATTGTGGGAGAGTAGGACTCTGTACATGTCGCGCTGACGAACAATCGCTTCAACCATGGTCATTTGACGAGTTCGATCCTCACGAAGACGTTCCAGTTCTTCGTTTGCTTCCTCCAGCTGCACTTGCAGTTCGAGTGTTTTCTTGTCGCCGCCGGCTTTTTCAGCCTTCTCCTGCTCATCGCTAAGTTGCCGAATAATCTGGACGTTTGATAGAGACTCCATTAGTATTTTTGGTTTGTACCAACTACCAACCATTTGCTTTGTTTAAAGAAAAGCTTAGAACGGCCAAAAAGTTAACTGTGTAGGTCTTATAAGAATAAAATATTTCAGGGATCGTCGATTTCTTTATGTTGACAAAAAAACGGATAACTTGATAAACACATTTTTGCAAGTTAAATGGCAGTGTAGCAGCAATATTGATGTAACCGGTTTACATTTTAACTAACTTGTAATAACCAAAACACATCTTTTTCATAGCGTGGCCGTTAGCTTAAGTCTTGTTAATGTAAAGCTTGTTCATGTCCAAAAGTTTCTTCATGCCCAATACTGTCTTTGCACCCATAAACGAAAACTGACCGCCAGCAGCTTCTGATTTTGCTCCTGCAATTCAGCGATGTCCTTGAACGTCACCAACGTGTGTGTGATCAGTTCCGACGAACTGCTGACGTCGTTACAAGACCCATCCTCATTGACGACGAGCAACGATTTATCTCTTCGTTGCCCTGGAGACATCTGGACCTGTCTTCCCCGCAGCTCCTCAACCTCTTTCAGTAGAAAACGGACCTAAAGTACAAAATCCCAGACATTAACTAGTTTCTGACATTTGCGGGAGCCGGGAATAGTTGGACCACAATGCCACCCACCAGGCATTGGTACTATAAGAACAAGGAGAACACATTTTAACAGAAACATATGCTGGCTGTATGTAATAATACTCTCTATGTCATAACCATATCCAAAACTTTGGCTATATTCTGAAATTAATTATTCCCATAAATTTGGGGAACTTTCACAAAACAAAAACAGCAGTTGGGAATGTTGTTTCACCTGCTTTGAAAGATCAACAGTTTCTTTTTTGTAGCGTTCTAGTTCCCTGGTAAGATGGGAGCTGTGCCGCACTGCATCATCTGCCTCTTGGCGAAGATGTTGGAAGTTGGTGGCAGCCTCATCGGTCTGTGAAGTCAGCTGGTTAATGGTGATGAGAGCTCGTTCATAATCCTCACGTTGTCGTTTTAGTAGGGGAGCTTTTGCATTTAATTCCTAAAAGCAAAGCAGCATAGAATTTCGGATACTTGCTAAAAAAAGAATGATCATACGCAAAAAGAAAGTTTGGGCTGCATTATCACAAGTATAGTCAGAAATACATAATGTACCTCCAGTATTGAGTCCATTGCTTCATTAAGCCTCTTATTTTCTTCCTTTGCCACAATCAGTTCATCTGTTTGCTCAACATACTTTGTGTATATCTGATGACATAACATATGCAACTTTACATGAATTTATAAGGTGTAAGAAAAATGCAAACAAAAAAGGGAAAAAGTGTCTTATATAACAAACACATGCAAAATTAGTTATGTGAACAGATGTACCTGTGTAAGAGTCATTCCAGATTTTATAAACTTGCTGGTCATAGCAGCTGTTGGACAAAGTTGAGCAAGTTCCTCCTCACTCAACTCTTGTCTCTTGTTAGCAGCAATCAAATCATTTGCCCCTTCAATTTCTTTTTTAAGCCTAAAAAAATTTGTAGTTGATAATGTTTTATGCCTAAATTAGCAACGTTATGATTGACATGGGCCGATTTTACCTTTCAATGTTAATTTCCTTCTCATGCAGTTGTTCTTTTGCCTCATTTAACTGAAGTGCAAGATCATCATGTTCTAAATAAATTAGGTAAGTAAAAAATATATATGTCTTACACAAGACATATCCATTAATTTAATACATGAAGGGACTAACATTGCGACATAGAAAATGCTCCAAAAACAGTGTTTAATGGCATTTTTAATTTATTTTCCGTCATATCCCAAATTTTTAAACCAAATGTGATTGTGCCTTGCTGCTGCTGGCAAAAGGCATCAAACGTTGAAAGACATGTCCCGAATTAGTGTTTGAAGTGTACCTTGTTGACCTGGACTTCCCCATGACAAATACACCATTTTTTGCAGTTTTTGTTCTATTTATTGTTTTGTAAGAAAAAATGAAGAAGGATTAACTTAATTAATTCTGTATGTTTCTGTACATCCTCCTAATATAAAAGCTCCGAAAGTTAAGACAATAGCACTCCGTAAGTGAGTTGCAAAAATGCTCTACCTTTTATTTACAAACCATTAATTGAAGATGGGAACTTGTTAAGAGGGGAGGGGTGGGGTGTCAGCAGGACCCCAAGCCCAATGAATTCACCACTGTTTTAAAAACAACACATGCAGGCTGCAAAAGACTTGTAAGCATACTTTCAGAACTTGACTTCACAATTGCTTGGAGCTCTTCCACAGCAGAAATCAGCTCATCTGACTTTTTGTCTGCATCCTCTGCTGAAGATTTGTAAAGTTCTGCAAGTCTAGTTTGTGACTGAAGTTCACTGCGGAGCATCTCCTCCATAGAATGATAATCATCAGAGTTCTGCGTGAAAAAATTATTTTGTGTGTGTAGTCAAACAACAAAATAAATCAATACTTTTTGTTATGTTGCTACTTTAACCTTAGCGGCCTTTTCATGTTGTTGGGTGAGCTTATCTTGCAATGCAGTCTCATTGGTTTTCAGCATATCATTTGTTTCTTTTAGCATTCGGTTCTCATTGCAAGTTAGCTCAAATTGGCTTCGAAGTGACACAAGTTCATTTTCCTAAAAAGAAAACAAATTTGAAAGAAAAATTTTCAAACCCAAACTTTCAAGATTACACATGCAAACCTTTTCTTTTCTGTATGAAAGAAGATGATTAGATTTTTCATTAAGTTCTTCAGACAAAGCTGTGTTTTGTTGAGTGAGCAGATCTCGTTCCTGTTCAACTCTTTTGGTGTGATAGTGTGCAGTCACTTCTGAACTGTTAACTTCATCTAGTTTCAGCTGTACAAAATAAGTTCCAAGATAATGATGAGGTAAAAAAGACTTGAACCCAACCTTAGCCTAAAACCAACCATAAGGCACTTACCTGAAGTTCATTTTTGGTTGTGGTGGTTTCACTTAAACGCTCAGAAACAACTTTCCATTCCTCTGTCAAACAAAAGCAAAGTGTTATAATAAAACAGGATTAAGAGCGCTAAAACTTTAAACAGGATCATCGTCAAAGTTTATGCAAATTCAATTTATAGGGCAAATTTTACCATTTAGTCGGGATATTTCCAAATCTCGCTTCTCAACAATATGTTGAAGACCAAGCTTTTCTTCAGACCATGTGTCTTTAATCCGTTTTAGTCCGACATTTTCCTGCTGACTGTCATGCAAAGCTGCTTCAATTTTAACAAGTTTTTCTTGAGAGGATTTAAGGTCTGTTTCTGAAAACAAGGTAGCAAAAATAATTTTTCTATTCTGATAATTGGTGGTGTCTATGTAGCAATGGTAAACATTGGTTGATGTTAAAATGTATTGAAACATGTTTTTTTAAGTCAAGTCTGCTTGATGTCATATTATGTCTTACCAAGTTGAGTACATTTCAAAGCCGCTTTTTCATGCAACGAGGACTCATTGTCCAGGCGACTTGCATTTTCTATCAACTTTTTGTCCAATTCATAGCACTTTTGTTCTGAAAATTAATAAAAAATAAATAAAAAGACAGTTGTGACTTATGACTAAAAAGAGAAGTTTGTAAGTCAATACACAAACGCTTGCAGATGCAGTGTCCTGCACTAAAATCTATTAACTTTGGTGCAACATTATCAATGTATTGTGTACAATATGATGTTTCTAAATTATTGCATATTAAATAAATGGGCGACTCGGTTTTAGATCTAGCATGTAAGGCAGTAGTACCTTTACAATGAGTTTTAATGCTTATATATAACTTTCCTTTACAGCAACCATATAGTATTTTTGTACACCAAACACCAATCAATCAGATAAGTTCATTGTCGACTCCTTAATATAGGTTGGAAATTGTAGCCAGTCAGGGATATGGTTCACTTTTACTGCTTGGCCAAGCGAAAACAACAATGCTCCATACCTAGCACTTAAGTCAGCTCTGCCCACCGCTACCAAGCATACTGCAGCTGAGGTTTAGGACTGCATTCACAACAGTACCCTAAAATCTTGTATTTGTTTCAAACATTGTCTGTTGTCCTAGACTACATAACGCAGTAAAACCAGTAGGATTGCACAGTCATGTTATCTCAGAAAACTTGTATATATATTTTATCACCCGAAATTTTATTGTGTTGTTGTAAAAAGCAAGTAACAGGTAAAGAAGAGGCCAATGCTTGCTGTTTTTGTCATAACCAGCAAGCAATGTACAGTTTGGAAAAAAGGTATATAATTTGGGCCAGCAAATAGTGCAAATTGACTTTTTTTGCTTCCAATACAAAGCAACTTAAGAAACAGAAACAGTAATTGTCAGGAATGTATTTTTTCAAACTTTGATAAAGCTTGTCATTTATTTAGAAGTACATACAAATACCAGCAAGTTACAAATTGAAAGCTTTTTTAACATGGGCCTCAAAATGCACTAATTTACTAAAGCATTTTAAAAACAAACAAAAGATGACAATGTTCCAAAACTTTTTAGTTTAAAGTCTTTAACTGATTAGTTTTATATAACGTTTGGTTCAATACACTTGCATTTTGAGAAATGTTTGCAATGAAAATTTAAAATTTGTTTAAGCTGGTATTTAATAAGCTCACCATAATCTGATTTGATTTTTTCTATTTCTCCTTCCAAACTTTGAATCACTCCTTTCTTCACTTGCGCATACTGATCAAACTTTTCAGCAAGACTTGAATTGATATTCTGTATTTCTTCCGCCGTGAAAATTTCTTGCAACAAAGCTGATGCCATGTTAACAGCTTGACTGAACAGCAATCAGAAAGCAAACATTAATCATGCATACTGGTAATGGATTGGCTCCCACTAAAAATAGACACACACAATTTTACAATATTAACAGCAAGCATAACAATCAACACATGTTGGTCATAAACGAATTTTAAAACACAAAAAAACGGGTGCCTTTTGTAAACGGAATGCTTCAGGTTCACTTGTATCAGTATTACAGGTTTGCTATTTGCTTGATACTTCCGTGGGCACTAGTATTTACCTTCATTTTGCCCTTTTAACGGGTAGCATGCAACATTTAGTTTGGTAGTTGTTGTGCTCTAAGCTGTCAAATCCAATGTGGTACTTATTATACTTATCATTTTCCCAAACCTCAGGCCCAAATAAAACCAACCGCCTTATTTCCAAGGTTTGCCACTTCGACCTACCTAAATGCATTACCTCTAGCATTCGATTTACCAAGCGAACCTAAATATGCTAAGCGGATGCGAAGCTGTCGTTTTCGAAGGAAGCGATGATATAAAAGTAATCGTACGAACTGGCTAAAACCAAAGAACACTATACAGTTTGCTAAAACTAACACGCTTCGAAAAAATGTTCGCGCACAGCTGACAAGTTGGATAAGACGAAAGTAAACGGATGATTGCAACTATTTTTTTTCTGCTTCCACTTTTTAACCGTATGCTGTTTTAATTTATTATGACAAAAATTGTATTTTATACTTTTCAAAGGCTCGTTTAGAAAAAAGGACAAAGTCACGGTACTACTGAAACGTTCCATGGTTCCATGATATGTTTAGTACCACATGTTAAACACGAAAAAAGAAAGCCGCAACAGCACAAGCCTTTATACATATCCGATGGGCTGGTTTAAATTGAAGTCACTATCACTTTAAAAAAACAAAAAAGCAAAATTACATAAAAATTGAACCAAAGAAAATGCAAAGGTAGCTCGTTCATGGACAAATTATCAGACGTTGTTCTGTCCAACGGGGATAAAAACGAAACAAACAAGCACGTTTGTTCAACAACTAAAAAACACAACTTGCCTGATCCTAAAGCGTTTTGGGGCTTCCGCCTTGCCAAACTTATTTGTGAAATCGAAGCACCGACAACTGTTGTGAATCTATTATTAGTCCAAGGAATGCAGATAAAAATGTTCCAACACTTCCATGTGTTCATCAAAGGTGCATTAGTGCAGAAATCGTCCTGAACCACGAGTGCTTAATACAGACGATTCCAGTTTCGGATAAACTATAATAGGGCTGAAGCTTGCAGCACACTCAAATCAGTCTGTGTATTTCTTATTGCGAGTAAAAAAATCGATTTCGCCTAAGAAATGGCATCATCAGTTCTTATTCAAATAGAATCAGTTTCTTAAATCTTGGGGATTTCAAAGAAAGGGCGATTAGACAAGTTTGGAGCAGGATATTGGAGATAGAAATCTATGTGAGAAAACTTGTAATAGTAGTACCAATATTTTATGTCATCATCAGATCGAATAAATATCAATTGAGTTTTTATGTCCTTAGTTGTAGAAGGTTGTTAGAATTTCACGTGTCGTCCCAACAAATTTCACATTTCGTCCGTATCTCGTTGCAGCAATCTTTGGAGTTATGTAGCCTATTTTCTGTGAACGAAATTTGCACAACGAGCGTTTTGGAAAATAATTGCCAATTATTCGCCAGCTGAATGGGAAATGAGGAGAATGGATTCCCCTCAGTTGGGATGACACGAAGCTACAATCAATCCGAGGTAACGGACGGGTGAATCGTGAAAACTTGTTTAGTTCCTTATTTACACAGATCTCCGGCCTTATAATCACTTTAAGGTCTGTAGCCCCAGTGCTACATTGCCAAGCGTGACAACACTACAAGATTTTACGTC
>QXVZ01015804.1:0-18380 GCA_008931825.1 Phallusia fumigata | reverse complement strand
AATAATATTGTCGAAATATAAATCTGCCAACAAGATGCGATAATCGGCTAAAACTACATGGACAAGTCAGTCCGCGATATAAATAAAACATGTCAACCTGGATCAAAATGCATTTGGAAAAGGGAGCATATTACGTTTTATTACTTGATCCCCATTTCACATCTTTAAAGGCAAATCGTGCTTTCTAAACTCGTGACACAGGTTAAGGTCAGTCATTAGGCCAGCGAGTCTACTCTAGTTCGAGTTTAATTGTGTCGAGTGTTTTCTGGCTGTGACTAAAAAAGGCCAGCTCAAATACTAAGACACTCTCTCGCAAATGTATTGTAGATATATTGCAGACATTCTGCAGTGCTAAAACCTACAAACTAAGCTAATACTGCTAATGTTGTTGAAAAACAAGAATGCATAAACATGCAAAAAACGACCGTTTGACAAACTTCACTAGCACCAACCTCAAGGTACACGTCGATAAATGTGATATGAATTGTCACTGGTCGTCCAGTGGGTGTACGGATCGAAAATCCACAGTCGGTGTTTGGTTGGTAGGCCTGTGTGTCAAACATAGTTGCAATGCGACATGTACGAAACAAACACGTAATTTAGTAGAAACACGTTATCACCTGTGGATATAGAGTGCTGTACACGCTGCCGCGATCGCCAACCACGATTCCACCACAGCTGTTGTTGGAAGATGTGTACGTGATGTCGTACCTAACACAAAAACGTTTTAGCACAGGAAAGCCTAGTTATCATAAACATTTATCAATCTTTCCGTTTTTGGTCTTCGGAGAGGTACGTTTGTAGGATAAAACATACCACTTAAAGGGGAAGGCGTTCTGTTCTAACTAATTCAGTTACCGGTTTTTATTCATTTTACCGTTGGGTCGAGCACCGAAACGCTTAGTTCCAAATACTCGGGTAAAGCTTCAAATTTGAACTCCAGGTACTTCATACTAATGTGACCCAACGCAGACAATGGACACGATTTAAAATGTAAACCATATTTTCGCAAGCTTACCCATTTCCTTCAATGTACGGGTCGGTCACAAGTTGGATAAAAACTTCGTTCGAAAGAACAAACACAGGGTCGGGAATATAGTTGCCACAGAGTCGTTTTATAACCGGAGCATCGGCTGTTGACCCGTTCCTACACAAATCAATCGGTGTTGTATTTTAGCTGAGTCATTTGTGACATGCAATACCTTATGTACATCCATGCTACAGGGTATATAACTGTGACTCTGAGATGGTATGGATAAAACTTCACTAACCTGATCTCAATGTAGTCAAAATCGCAGTTGGGTTCGTACTCAACATCGAAGTAGTTGAAGAAAAGTTGGATTTCACTGCCTTCCGGAACTCTGATAGTGAGCTGACAATCGAGATGTGCAGCTAACGGGTCTGGCCAACCAGGACTGTATGCAATTTATATTTTATTAAAAAAATATAAAGAAAAACTTTAAATACTTTTCACACCCAAAAAATATAACAAACTTTTGGGCTAGGGCAGGATAACTCAGCAACGGTTCAATATTTGCAAAGGTCCGCTGTAAATGCTAAGCTACGACATTTATAAATGTTTAAGGGGCAGGGTAAACACAATTTCGGGGCTCGCTTTCTACTGTTTTACTTAAAATCCAACGCAACTTAAAAAAAAATCATTAGACGTGTTAACTGACACCGAATCTTTTTCACTTTTGTTTAAAACAGACATGCGTTTTACCTGTCGCGAAAACAAATGTCTTAAAACGCCGATTCAGTTTCAATTAACGACAACCCGGTTTTAAATATCATTTGGTCTGCATAGACTGTACGCTAGGTCTACAAGAGATGAATATTCGCTGCAATATAATTGATAGTTGGCCGAATTATTCTACAATTTATAATTCACCGGAACGTTAGTTCACAACCCTACCTAATCAACTGGCCGTAAGGTTGTGTGATATCCCTGGAGCATCCTGTTATTCGGTATTGTAGTTTGAAGCCAGCACCGGTGGTACCGACGTCAGCTCGCAGATTAACCTGTCAAGTCACAATAAGGTACAACACCGAAAAACAGAATGTTATGTATTATTTAAGTTCTTTTATGGAATTGTACCTGAACAACTTGGTCAAGACTGATGAAGTCTTCTGGTAATTCTGATCCACAGTATCTGCGTACTTGGCCATAATCACCTAACAATTATGTTTTTGATAATGAAAACATTACTTGACATAAACATTGAAACATTCTTGAGAAGGAATCTAATACAGTTTCTCAATCAACATTTTACACTTTTTTTTACACTTAGTCAGCAAATTATTCGATGTTTATTCGATGATCGATTCTTACATGGGGTACGGAAGTGAAGGCTGAGCTCCATAAACACAAGCCCATTTTCATAAACTTGTACTAACCAAGAGGCAAATCTCTCAACTCGACGTAAGCTACAGCGCAGTCTGAGCCCTGGTTCGAACTCGATTGAATGTCGAGGGCCATGAAGTTGATTTGTACAAATTTGCTCTGGTCCGTTCCGGCGTCAATCGTCCACCTGCACAATAACACTTCTTATCAACCAAACCGTCTTGGTAATATCAAACTCAGAGATTGAATGCAGTTTCATCAAATTCTGTGCGTTTGCCTAATCCCAGTGGTCCCAAGCCTTTGACTATTAAGTGGAATTTCCTCCTCTTAACTAATAGAATTCCCCCTGGGACCCGTTTTATCAAACCTTCAAAGCAATTGTTTTGTTTTTCTGCAATGTTTAGGCGAGTCGCCCAATGAACAACCTTATACGTTTACCTGCAACCCAATGCTTGAGGCAATCCAGAAACTAAGGGCGAGACAATCGGAATATAATCAGAGCCGGCACCAAATGCTCCTCCGCAGGTTATGGGACTTGTGGTAAAACTTGCGACGAATCCTGTATAATAAGACACGAATCCGAATATTTTGCGTGTCATTGTAAAAAAAACGCACCAAGCGTTGCATGTAGAGTTCTGCTTCGATGGTATCTTGAGGCATAGAAAACTTACCCTTGTTTTAATATAGCACAACCCCAGAGTACAATTCAATACAAGTGTTGAAATTTAAAACTTTTAAGCAAATAGCCCGTAAAAATAGCAATAGGCTTTTACAAATATAAAATAGGTTCGGGTGTAAGCTTTGGTCTGAGGTAAAAAAGGGACAAACTGCCTTTAACACATACTAACCTGTTTCTTCTATATAAGGATCGGAGACGAATCGAACAAAAAGCTGGTTGGTGGATGAGCGGAAAGGTGAGGGAGCTTGCCAACCACAAGCCACAAGTGCAAGGGGATCAAGCTCACTGGATCCGTCGCGAATCTAAGAGACAAAAATAATCTTAATCTGCAATCACTTGAAGTCAGTTGGTTAAAAAGTCACAACCAATCTCAAGTTCATGACCATTGATATATTTTAGTCAATGCAAATGACTTTGGTTAAAATACATCACGAAAATGTTTCAGTTTATTTGGATCAAGGGCGCTCTTGGTGGTAGTTTTATTTCAACTGTTTTTTAATGTAATTTCATGTTGGGCATACTCTTTGGATAAAACGCATTAAAAAACGGAATGCCCCTTGTTATATTCTGCAATAGTTAATGTCGGCGTTTCGACTAGCACCTAGCAGCGAAATCTGCACTCCTTAGATTACAACGTCCGTAAAGATTGTAGGTTACTAGTTATTCAGGGCTGATATTCGCTTGCATCCGGTGTGGTTTATCGATGTGTGCGCGCTCTTCGTTTTTCCTCTAAAGCCGATTTCATTTTTTCGTTTTTTATCTTGGTGTGTTGTATTTCGCGAGTGTTATTCACCCTGACGAAGACGACCTGTATAGGACGTCGAAACGTCGGTACGCATAACACATTTGCCAGAAGAGCCTGCATAAACTCATTCCCTTGCATGTCCTTAAAAAATTAATATGAAACAGCCGTGCTATACTTACATCGACATGGTCATAGCCACAAACACCAGGCGCCGATTCGTTCTCGAGTTTGAATGAAGTGAACTCAACCGTGACTATCTGGTTGACGTCAGTGTTGATCAGCCACACGCAGTTCAAGTTCGCGTCATAATTTCCTGAACGAACCAAAGCACAACGGTTAAAAACATGGGAAGAGCATGTTCCATTGTTCAGTGTATTAACCATCCGACTTTGTGAAAAGCTATGTATTTTACTGATTGTGTCTAAGACACGATTTGGACGAGTTACAAGAAATCTTAATGCAACAACTGTTGCAAAATCATGTCTATTAGCAAAATGAAACAGTAAATTGCCTAATAGACATTATAAAGTTTCATTAAGAGTTGCAGAAGAGCTTGAATATAGCCAATACATAGTGATGCAAACGTTTCAACATCACTGTTGTCATCATCAGTACAACATGAAGAGAAACCCCAAACAGTGTAAAGCCTTAACCGTTTGCATTACAATGTATTCATTACACAGGCTCTAACAAACCACCACGCTACTATTTCTGACAGAAACAACCGTTTTTACCTGAATTATCGAGATCAGGGGTTAAGAATGTTCCAGAATCTCCTGTCAATGTTCCTCCGCATCCTTCTGCTGGTCCCGGCATTGTGCGGTAACCAGCCGTGAATCCGTCACCTTTTAAACGACATATGTGTTGTTTGCATAACGGCATAAACTATCGCTACTTTACAGATTAGGCGGGGTATTTGCAATTACCGCGACAACCGATGTTAAAGTACAACTTATTTGAGCGTTGAAAAATAAAAAAGTTGCTTTTAAAAAAAGCAATTTCATAATCCACAGTGACCATTTTCTAAAAATGTTATCATGAACAAGTTATTTCTGTTAAGGAATACTGTTAAGGAAAATTGTTCACCGTGCCTAAAAACACAATAAATATCATAAACATGAAAAAGAATCGTTTTTTGCAGTATGGGTTCAAAACTTAAACTAGAAAAATTGGCACAAACTGTATTTAAAATATGAAATTCTTCCGTAACTGACCGGTAGTGAGGTCGTCAGTGATGTATTCAACAGTCATTTGATTTCCAGTGCTAAGGACATGGGACGGGGCACGATTTCCACAGTAAGTTCCAATCAGCGGGGCATTGGTGTCGATTCCATCGTAAATCTGATAAAAAAAAACAATAAAGTAAATTGCCGCGTTCCTTCAAAGTTGGCAGTACAATCACACTGATATACTGTTGGGCGTTTTACTGTTTTAAACTTCCAAGGCATTTCAAATTTGAACCAAATCTTGCAGTAGGAGGTTACAAAGTATAAAACACAGTGAGGTATTATCAACATGCTTCAAAAACCAAAGCAGTCCTGGTTTTACTTACATCACACATTAACACTTACAAATTCGGGGACAGACCTCACACAAAAATGTTAAGTAACATTATAAGAAACATGAAAACGCCCTATAATTTACCCCATTTTAACAAGATATTTGTGTTTGTTTTATAGAGCACTGTCGCTAGGGTTCGTACGTTGAGCTCAATATTGGAAAAAGCAACTCTTGAATTCTCTCTAAACTTCTGCGTTGGGTTACAGTGATCAGTGATACAACAAGGCTTGCATCAAACACTCAAGTGTTTACGCACGTAAGTGCGGTTGTGTTAGGTTTTTAGTTTGTTTTTGCTAGTAATTTCTTGCTATTTGTAAAACGACTTGCAGTACTCGTTTTTCACCTTCACATAGTCGTATTGACAGCCTGAGTGAGCCTCCAGGTCAAAGGATGAAAACTTAAACTCGACCAGTCTTTCTGCAGGCAAGATTTGTATCTGCCAAGTGCAATTCCTGTTGTTGTGAATGTCGGAGTGGGTAAAGGCGTTGATTGAACCTAAAATTTACAAGTTTCAAAGACAAAATGTACTTTTACGACAACATGGTTTGGCCCTGTATGTGTATGCTTTGACCAAGCACATTGTATACAATAAGGCTGTCCTAAACTAAGTAATGCCGTTTCAGTTAAAGTTATTTAACCCATGTAAACATGGCAGGGTTAAACCAAATTGCAGGTACAAACTCCGTAATCCACTTTTCCATACGGTGTACGGCCCGAAAGTGAAATTGTGACCATGCTGCTGCCATTATCACCATTACAAAAAACACATTTCTTTTAAGAAGGTATCACAATTAAACGGACATACCGCTGGAGGCTGTGAGCATTCCTCCACAGTCAGAGCTTTCATACTCAGCTCTGAACCCGTAGTCGAAGACGGCAGGATCAGTGCTGAACACAACCAGCATACTGCCCTGCGAACGCAAGTGTGACAAAGTTTTTTTCTGACAGTTCCAAAAGGTAACAGGGTGCTGCGTCAATTCTAAACACGTATTTTCAATCTAAATGCATCAGAATCAGAAAAAAAGTGAATCCTAAAGCAAGGCAGGATTTGGCGCAAGGGATTTTAATAAACGTAAGATCAAGGTCCCTTGGCTTCAGCGGATATTCAACAACATGACCTTTATACCATTGAAAATAGACAGGCCCAAGTAACATACGCATTTTAAACGTAAGGAACGTGCCCTTACAAGTAT
This sequence comes from Phallusia fumigata, assembly GCA_008931825.1. Classification (NCBI taxonomy): domain Eukaryota; kingdom Metazoa; phylum Chordata; class Ascidiacea; order Phlebobranchia; family Ascidiidae; genus Phallusia; species Phallusia fumigata. Next base: position 11,859 of record QXVZ01015804.1, on the reverse strand, counting down.
TAAGATATTTTCATCTCCAGCGTCCTCAATTTAGGGTTTCTTTAACTAGGGAGCACGCACCCAAGAAGATGGCGTGTGGGATTTCAAGTGGGGCTTCTGACTCCCTCCCCCTTTGTCTCCACACAACCTCCAAATTTTACTCTACAGTTAATCAAACAGCTCAATCTACCAGCTCACGAGGAAAAATTGAGCGTGATGAAAGGAGGGCGCTAGTTTTGGTGAATGATTTCAAGAAAGATCAGTCAAACAAGTTTAAGTACGCCTTTCTTGGGCTAAAGAGTAGGTGCAGTCGGTTGTCGGATATNTCACCTTCACATAGTCGTATTGACAGCCTGAGTGAGCCTCCAGGTCAAAGGATGAAAACTTAAACTCGACCAGTCTTTCTGCAGGCAAGATTTGTATCTGCCAAGTGCAATTCCTGTTGTTGTGAATGTCGGAGTGGGTAAAGGCGTTGATTGAACCTAAAATTTACAAGTTTCAAAGACAAAATGTACTTTTACGACAACATGGTTTGGCCCTGTATGTGTATGCTTTGACCAAGCACATTGTATACAATAAGGCTGTCCTAAACTAAGTAATGCCGTTTCAGTTAAAGTTATTTAACCCATGTAAACATGGCAGGGTTAAACCAAATTGCAGGTACAAACTCCGTAATCCACTTTTCCATACGGTGTACGGCCCGAAAGTGAAATTGTGACCATGCTGCTGCCATTATCACCATTACAAAAAACACATTTCTTTTAAGAAGGTATCACAATTAAACGGACATACCGCTGGAGGCTGTGAGCATTCCTCCACAGTCAGAGCTTTCATACTCAGCTCTGAACCCGTAGTCGAAGACGGCAGGATCAGTGCTGAACACAACCAGCATACTGCCCTGCGAACGCAAGTGTGACAAAGTTTTTTTCTGACAGTTCCAAAAGGTAACAGGGTGCTGCGTCAATTCTAAACACGTATTTTCAATCTAAATGCATCAGAATCAGAAAAAAAGTGAATCCTAAAGCAAGGCAGGATTTGGCGCAAGGGATTTTAATAAACGTAAGATCAAGGTCCCTTGGCTTCAGCGGATATTCAACAACATGACCTTTATACCATTGAAAATAGACAGGCCCAAGTAACATACGCATTTTAAACGTAAGGAACGTGCCCTTACAAGTATTAAGATATTTTCATCTCCAGCGTCCTCAATTTAGGGTTTCTTTAACTAGGGAGCACGCACCCAAGAAGATGGCGTGTGGGATTTCAAGTGGGGCTTCTGACTCCCTCCCCCTTTGTCTCCACACAACCTCCAAATTTTACTCTACAGTTAATCAAACAGCTCAATCTACCAGCTCACGAGGAAAAATTGAGCGTGATGAAAGGAGGGCGCTAGTTTTGGTGAATGATTTCAAGAAAGATCAGTCAAACAAGTTTAAGTACGCCTTTCTTGGGCTAAAGAGTAGGTGCAGTCGGTTGTCGGATATCAACAATTGTTATATTGCTAAATCGTAAACGTACATATACTTCGATCGTCTGGTATTAAAGCAGTTTTAGAAATAAGTCGTAGACATATACTTACCTCCGAACTGAGAGGGGTGTTGGGTCTCATACTTCCACAGAACATTCCAAGCAGCGGAGCGTTTTTGTCCGCACCTCCGTAAACTTTGACAAAATCGAAATCGCACAGCCCGGGTCCCGAACCTGCCTCGACGTTGAACTGCGTGAATCTAAAGATAAAAGTGTTTACGCAACCTGCAAAGTTGACGATACGAAACTCTTCGAATAACCTAATTTAAAACATAAATGCCAGATGGTATAATGGACACAATGTAATGTTTTCGAATAAGTTACTTAAAGAGTCTCTTTGGTGCCCATACTACCAACTTCACACTACACCTTTAGTTGTAATTCGTTTATTATCTCGCTTTCTCTTTAACCAGGAAATAACTTTCTACACGAAATTGCGAACTTTGCACTAAAGCAACTTCATTCCATGAATATCCAGTTAAAAAACCCGCCGCTAACTTCCTCACCTTTACGCACGTGCCTGTGAAACTTTTATAACTGCAATGAGCCTCCGGTTTTGTTTCGTAGCGAACGGTAAAAAACTTAAGCAAGGAACAACAGAAACCAACGACAAATTCCAAATCTACTTACGTGAGCATAATAAACTTAAAATCATCGTCGTAGGTTATGAGATATTCGCAGTATTCATTGTGGTTGTATGCGGAGGGATAGTTTGGAGATTGGATCGCTCCCGATTCAGTGGTAATAGTTACACCACAGTGCGCCTCCCAACTTGCTTTGAAGCCTGAAAACGCATAAATACGAGTCGATCACTTGTAGAAGAAGCGTTTGGACCGGAACTTGTTGCAGAAAAGGTTTTTCTCTATCTACTTACTGTGTCAGTGATTCTGTTCTCAACAAACGTTTGGTTAATAAACCTACGGTAAACTTTGTAATAAGCTCATTTTCTAAGCCTATATCAGTAAAACGTTGTTGAACCCGGCTATATTGTTTTCATTATATCAAAGATTCATTTAGTTATTTTAAAGCCTAAAGCTCTTTCCCAATTGTGAATATTACTTTGCACCAAGCAATAAAACTTCATGTACCGATACGTAATGTTTAAAATATTACAAACCCAGTACCCAAGCAGCGGTGTAAACGTGGCCGATGGGGTTTTAACGTCAAAACATTAATTGCAATTGTACCTGCGTGTTGAGTTGAAAAGTCGGTTCTGAATCTCACGGTGAGATATTGGATGGAACTTTCCACTGGGTCACCGTTTGGTGCTGTGTCATCCCCGGTAACTCCACAGTATCGGGTTATTTCAGGGGAAAATTCGGACGAACCATCGTAGAACTGAACGATTATTTACATATTGGAGTCGTGTGACAAGCGTTGACAAAAGAAAAGGTTCTTGCGCATAAAATTTATGCAGTTTTATCAAATTGTTTCGGTTTTGAAAACCCCGCTAAGCAACACAACTACAGTAGTAAAGCGTTTAGCTCATTGGTTCCAAAGCGGGTTAAGTTATTCATGATGCGTGTAGCATTTCTTTTAGGTAGACCAATGGCTCATCTTACTATTATTTTAAGTAGGTAAGGAATGAAAAGTTACATACATCAAAATACATCAAAAACGGTTGGTAACCACCGGGTTTAGCACACCTCATAGGACTCTTTTCGTTTAAATTTATACCGTTTGGACGAGCCATGAAGGATCAACAGTACCACACACAAACTTTGGAATTGATACTTGGTACCGGTCTGTATTTTACAGCCAATGATGAAGTCACAGACAGACAAGAAACACAACATTTCGTTAACATTTTAACAAATATGGCCTGCAATTGAACATTAAAAGCATAATGGAATCGTACAAAAAAGTCTTTTGAAGAGAACTCACATGAATAAGTCATAAAACGCTCACTTCNCAACATTTCGTTAACATTTTAACAAATATGGCCTGCAATTGAACATTAAAAGCATAATGGAATCGTACAAAAAAGTCTTTTGAAGAGAACTCACATGAATAAGTCATAAAACGCTCACTTCGTTACGATTAATTAAAACCTTCAATGCAATACTTACAGCAACATAATCGTAGAGGCATTGATCGTTGTACTCAATGTTGAAGTTGTCATCAAGTGTCACATCAAGATGGTAAGCAGGGTCAACAAACATCTGCCATATGCAATCGCTGTTTCGGGGATAATTATTCGGGTAATTGGGAGATGTTATTGACCCCGTGTGATCGTGGAAGATAATGTTCCCACAGCCTGTGTGTTGAGCAAAAACGTTTGGTTTTGTATGTTTTCCAAAAAGGGTAGGCAGACGGCAAAAAAATATGTTTGTTGCAGTTTATCAATTTTTCCTAAGCTTAGCACTAACAAACAACAAATGTACATGATAGAACATTTAAGTAGTGTAGATTGTAGAGTATCATGAAATAACGTTTTTCGAATCCACAATACGAAATCCTATGTTCCATTTTGTTCATACACATTTTTAGGAATAATAAAGCAAATTTAAACACCATATTTTGCATCTTAGCATTTCTGTCAAAAAACATTTTGTAACCTATCTTACTGTAAACAAAAAAGGCTTAAATGCGTCTGTAAGTTTCGTTATTTTAGATGTTTTTCCTGTTAAGCAAGAATTATTTTAAACTTAAAATCCCATAATCCGATAAAACGCACTCTAAAATTCGAATGTCTTGAGATTCGAAAATCATTGTTGTGTATGCACACTTATGTACGCAACGTCCCAAATGTTCAGTTCACCCATAAAACACTATCTACACAGAATACCTAAACCTTCGAAAAATTTAAAACTCAAAATTCTATATTGCACATCCATTGTAAGGCATGCAAAGTCCCTTCAAATGTTTTGTTTGCCCAAAAAATATTCACACTTAACAACATAGAATACCTGAGCCGTCTTCCGACCATTCAACTCTAAAACCGCCTTCGGACACAGAGAAATCACTTCGAAACAGGAGCGTGACTGCGTTCGAACCAGACTGGAACTCTGTGGGTTTAGTTGTTCCACAGTAAGTGTCGACAAGCGGCGAATCCACAGTGGGTCCGTTGAATATCTTCAGGTAATCGTACAAGCAATTGTTGTGCAGCTCAATAGTAAAGTTGGTGAACAGGAGCTGTAAAAAAGAGAACATGGATGGAAGATACATGGCGAAGTGTTGTTCAACACTTGTGGACAGGAAGCTAAAAAAGAGGTGGTCTCCTGCCGACAAAGTGTTTTCTGAAATTACACAATGTACTCTTCGAATAAAGACTTGCTAAGGAATTTCAGTTTTCCAAAATCACAAACCAATACAACCGGCTGTAACATCTCGACGTTACGACGTTTTTTCGAATAAACAAATCTAAGGTTGGCAAGCCTGTCAATTGACAGCACTTTTTTTAACCGGTCAAATATGTATTGAACTTTTGAAAGCAAATACTGTCAATTTTCCCATGCTTGTTTTGTGATTTGAGTTTGAAAGAACGCTTTTGTAAGGGGCCAAATCCCTTTTTGGTACTATTCAAATAAAAAAGAGTAGGGTATTGTTTTGTAATACACCAATTAAGTGTTGGTAGGGGCAACTTTTCATACAGGACTCGGAAAATTTTACAACGATTTGAAAGCTAAATGTTTTCCATTTCACAAACCAATAAATATGAAAAATAAAACTTATGCGTTTTTCGAGTTTTTATTATGTTTCGTTCACCCTGGATATTGTCACTTACATTAACTTTGTGACCTTCCGCCACACCGATGGTCCACAGGCAGTAATCGTTGTGAGCGTACGGACCCGGATAATTTGGACTCGTAACAACGCCGTTGGTTGTTCCACCAATAAAGCCTCCACACCCTGAAACATTCAGGCAACACTTTCAACACTTTACCAAGGCTCACAATGTTTTTGTTTTTTAAAAACACACAAATACGAAAAAAATTATCTCATACGCTGTTGTCATCATCAGAAAACGCTTTACACACAAGTACTGGTTTGTGTCTTTTTTACAAGGTGAGCAAGACATTTAACTGTTTACCATTAGTTCACTAATTTGCATCGTTGCTATTTTTTGAGGAGATGGGTTAAGCCGTCTTTTAATGGTTAGCAACCTCTTTTACACAGAACCAAACATTGTCTATTTTATTGTTCGGTGTATTGGTATGTTATATACGTGTAAAAAACATCATCTACATCAGTGCTCTACAACCGGTGTACTTAGGGTTGCCACCTTCCTTTATTTCAAAGGACAATCCTTTATTCAGCTCTAGTTGTCCCTGTCCTTTATTGAGATTTGAAATGACACTATTTGTCCTTTATTTTGAAAAGTTTTTATGGTAGTTCAATTTCTGAACTGAGACCCACTAAGAACTAAAAAAATATGGCATTTTATACAAGGCGGTGATGTCCTTCACAAAATTGAGTCGAAATTTGTAAATGGAATCTGTGTAAGAAAACTTTTAATAGTAGTGCCCATATTTCATGTCGTTATCAGATCGAAATATTAATTGGAAGTGTGTTTTCAAGACATGATCAATTATCAATCACGTTTTAAGTCCTTTATTGTAGCTCAACAAAGTTGACAACCCTAGGTGTACCCCTAGACGATGCTAGGTGTGCCGTGCTGTAATTGTAACTTAACTGCCTTTTTTGGGAAGCAAAAGCACGTAACGTAGGCTAGTTTAAACAGTACAACAGTTGGGAAATTCGCCAATTCAAACTCAAGTTGGGCCGCCCAATGTGAATTGATGTTGTTCTAAAACGTCACAGTTGAAATTCTACACTTCAAAAGGCTGTCCCAAAGCAAAACGCAGGTTGGTGCGCCGCTACATGTTTAGAGTTTAAACGTCAGTGAAAAAAGGTCGCGAAGCACTGATATATACATCACATTAGATTCGCAAATCAGTGTAGGTTGTTGTTTTGCTGATCACGCAAAACCTTTCGACGTAATAGCGAATCGCAGTCGATTCAACTTACGTGTGAAGGTGTAACTTGCGTTAAAACCGGTGTCGGTGACGTACGGGTCAGATACAAACTGCACGAAACTCTGGGGGAATGCAACGCCAATAGGATCAGGTGCGGTATGGCCGCAATATGTTCCCACCGGATAACCGTCGTAAGTAGCACCTGGAAAATGGATATTTGTGTTCATCTCTAACTGTGCGTCGCGACGCCATTGTAAGTCGTTTTACTTTTCCAAGGGCGTCGCACAATAATTCTGATTCGCAGCCTTTTGTATCAATAAATACAAATTCGGTGAAAAGCGTGTTTGTTAAATTCTTATCACTGATGCACCAAAAGTCCAACTAACTTTTCCTAAGGCGCCGCTTTATGAAAAGTTGGTGAAACACTGTGTTACATGGTAGCTTGGTGAATTTAACAGGCAATTCTGAAAAATAAATTGCTTTAACGCAGTTGAAACAGATGTCGGGTGCTGGTTAAGTTAATAGCATATGTGAATAAAAATTAAAAAAAGGCCTCATGAGGATGCAGAGGAAATTTGCCTCATCAAAATATATACCCTTTTGTAAAAGCGAACTCAAACAAATGTGATATCAAGCCCTTTCCTTATCCCAGTCTAGAATAGATTGTGGGCGTTTGGTAAGTTAATAACATCCAAGATACAAAAAATGTATTGAAATGTGCCGAAATCGTAACAACTACGTTTACCCACCAGTTCTTAACGATACATAGTCGTAGTCGCAAACAATGTGATTTTCCACAGCAAACGACATAAATGTGATGAGGGTGGTAGAATTCACGTTGTTGGGATTGTCGATCGTCCATATACATTCCATTGAGTTGTCGTACGCCTTAGGATAATTTGGCGTCGTGAAGAATCCTCCATTTGGAGAATTAAGAAGTCCTCCACAAACTGCAAAAGTATTGAATGGAAAGAAATACCTTGATTAGTAATTTAGTGAAGGAAAACGAATGAAGACAAAGGTTTTATTCATGGTAAAAAACGAAGAAAATATTTTTTTATGCGGTAATTTAAGTTAGAAATACCCCCAACACAGCAGTTTTTATCCACATTTTTTTAAACTTTTGGAAAAGCTGCGGTAATTTTTTGAAAAAATTTGGCATTAATCGATAACAAATCATTGAAAAAAACTGTACTGACTGTCAATAAAGTCGAAAACAAATTTAGCATGTTAAAACAGTATTGGTAAAGGGTAATACACATTATATTTACTTTAACAGTGTCGAAAGCCTGCAACAAGTATTTCTGTTTGTTCAGTTTGAATAGAAGGGTTTGTTAGTATCTACATTTAAAAAGCGAGCTCACCCCTGGATTCCGTCGAGCTGTATGTGGCAAGAAATCCACCATTGGACACCGAAGAATCGGTCACAAACACGATTCGCATCGTGTTACCGCTCGATTCTATGGGGGCAGGCAACTGCGAGCCGCAAAATCGACCTCTCAAAGACGGCGAATTCGGGTTGATTCCGTTAAAGACCTAACAAAATCAAAAAATCTAAAAGTGAGTTACGAGAGACAATGCTTCACCGAGACTAAGCCCGGGGTTTTGCTTTTTAATGTCGACTGTTGGCGCTCAGCTGCTGATCTCGCAACATTGCGTTATGTTGCCTCTCTGTTCTCTATTACTTTTCTTAAACACGTATTCAAAATCGCCTCCTGGGACTTAGTATTTCTTTCGACGCTTCACATTTTTACTCTGTGAGCAGTTATATAGTAAGGCACCAACAGTACAGTGCTTTGCCCAGGGGATCATAATGCGGCTAAGTGCAAGTAAAGTGGTTTAATCCTATGGTACTATCTGCACTGGAGACCAACAAGATCTAGTTATTCATATTACTGTCACTTGTAAGTATTATTTCCAACTCAAGTCATAAACATAGAACTAAACCCCCATTGCAATTTTCGTGTGAACAAAAACCTTGTCCTTAAACCTTTCAGAATATTGTAACTAGCAACACATGACGTCAGACCTCGACGTAATCCCAGTAACAAACGCCATCTTCTTCGTAAGGGTCTTCCACGGCAAAAGCGTTAAAAGTGAGTGTGACTCTTCTATCATCGGCCACCACAATGTTCCATGTACAGGTTCGTGCGTGGTCGTATGCATTAGGATAGTTCGGTGTTGAAATCGAACCACCAGCGTTGTTAAGGTCCGCTCCACATGCTGGAAATAGCACGCAATAGCTTAAAGGAGTGAACGATAATTGTTGCCTAGTTTTTGACTAAAGGACTGATTTTAGTAACCATGGCGCCAAAGTTGCTTGTTGCATGTTTAAGGAGAAAATAGGTTGTTGGTCGTTAAAAATTGCAAGTGGCCGTAGGAAACGGTAAAACTCGTTTTACTAGTTGAAGCTTAAAAGCATGAAACAATTTCATAGGATTCAACCTGTAACAGTTAAGGTTACCACAGAACAACTTAATAGCGTTAGTAAGCTTTATGACATGACGTGACTAAGGACGTCGAAATACTCGACTCCAGCCACCCCACGCACAGAACATAGTTGGCCTAACCCAGCGAATTCTTAGCGTGAGGTCCGCGGTGCCCTAGGGGTCCGTAAAGAGATTTTAAGTGGAACGTCTGCAGTCTCTCTGGCTTCATTAAGTGGTTGCTGAAATATACCCAATGTACGTTGATTGCGCCCTTTGTGGCATCATCGCGCTATGTTGCTTTGTGATGTCACAAGTAACATAACGCGATTGTGACACACACAAAGCATTGCTGAATTGGATTCGAGTAAAGTTAATTTCAGTTCAATTTTCAGCGGACCGCGGTTATCAAAATAACTGCAGAGAGTCATCATGCGAGTAATGTAAAAAAGTTCAAGAACCAAATTTGTGAGACGGGTATCAGACCGTTGTAAACAACTTTTAATGCTGCCCTACTGGAAGGTCGTAATTTAATCCCTGAACAACACAAACAGGTTTCAAATGCTCGGATCATAACCAACCGTCCTCGCTTGCCAAGTAGCTCATACTAAATCCACCAGCGTTGTCCGAACCATCGCTCACGAAGTTGATGTAGACAACATTTGTCACAGTATCGATCGTATCGGGAATCGTGTTTCCGCACACGGTGGCCAGCAGAGGTCCTGTGTAAAAAAAACTCGTTTGATGTGTTTGCCGAGGAGAGACAAATTGGATTTTGAATGTGCACAAGTTAATGCTGGGATTCTTAAGCAGGGTACTCGTGTCCCTGAGGTATACGGGATCTGCTCCTAGAGGGTACGGAATGGTTTGTTTTTTGAATATGAGAACACTAATTACTTTCCAGAAAATACTAAAGGGGGAACGAGAACTGGGTGTTAAAATAAAAGGGTAAAGGTTAGGAATCACTGAATAAGTGCATTGTTTGACATTAATGCAACGGGTTGAATTAAATTGATGAGATGAAGACTGATTTTGACAGTAGACCAAAACAGGACAAGAAAGTGTTTTGATTGAAGAAAGAAAAACGGACAGTAAACGACAAACGGATAAAAAAAAAGAAACCACGGTTTTCAGTTTAAACTTTATGTGTGGAGTTTTAAGGTTTAGATTTTCTGTTAAGCGTTCAAAGAAATAAAATTCCTGAAAGGTTAACCTGACACTTTAAGTTTTAAAGTCTAAACTGCTGAGTATTATCAAGAAGCAAGAAAAACAACTACAAATTTCCAAATCTCAGAAAACAAAGGCAAAATTTTAAACCTAAAAAACTAAATTGCGAAACAACAAAAGTATATTTTCACCAAACCAGCCTTTATTGGCTATTTCACTTGCCTGTAAAATTAAAAGTTCGGAACTCTATATAGTCTCCTGTTCCGTCTCCACACACTGAAGAATCACTTGTGGCCAAATCCACCATGTCGAAGTCAAATGAGAGGAAGTGATAAGCGGGTCCACGTACAACCCACGAACAGGACGTGGACAGTGGATAGTTGGAGGGAAACTCGGGGGATGTTATGCTACCTCCGACCCCCACTAATGTCCCTCCGCATGCAGCTAAACAGAAAAATAAGATTTACAAGTTTGACGAAAGTAGTAAATGATACAAACTTTATTTGGTTGAAATGTTTATTGATGCACAAAAAAGAATAAAGTGTCTTTATAAATTTCTTAATTGCACTTGTATTATCAAGACACGAAAAATTAAAGAAAACATTTCGTTGCCCTTTTTATTATATTTTTGCCCTGGCATAATGGATGTCCATTAGTAAAAAAACTGTTTTTTTTAAATCGTGAACCCATACCAATAACTAACCTAACAAATAAGCAAACAAAGCTAATATAGTGCCTTCAATTTAGCATCACATAAATGTAGGAAACATATTTTTGCAATGTTCCTTACCTATGCTGTAGGTAGCCTGGAATCCTCCAGCAACAGTATACTCATCTGATCTGAACCTCACAGTCATCTCATTACCAATGGACTTGGTAGTTGGTGGCTGATTGCTGCCACAAAATTTGCCCAACACTGCGCCGTCGCCTGTTGTACCGTCCAACACCAACACGTAGTCGTAGTCACAACTGGAGATAAAGTTTACAGCAAATTTTGGTTATCTTGTTTAAAAAGAATTTTCATTTGCAAACTGGTGCACATGTTGGGATATAGATAAAAATGAAGGAATAATTTAGGAAGAAAAATGCTCGATCATTTTTTTAGACAATTGTCATATTTTGTCACAATAAATCGCGCTGTTGTCATAAATGTTTAAATAGCCAAGCCGAACTAAAAGTCAACCCGAATTCATAAACTGGTCCGAGAAGTTAGTTTACGGAAATCGAAGCACAAGTTTAGGTTGCTTTTGTTGACCCTCAAACGCTAATGATTTATTAACAAACAAAATTATTCGGTGCCGCAGCAAATAACAAAGTATAAATCAAAAAAGACAAATTTTATTTGTTGACTGTATATTGTTTGATGCACCGAACTTGCCTAAAATCCGACCCGAAGTGAATAGTCTCATCACACCAAACGTGTGCCCAAACCTGATTAAAATTTGTCAAACCCGTTACAAACTCCAACATCATGCATCGAATAAATTCCGAACGTTAACCTGTATACTATGTGATTTAACTTCATACTTTAAATTATTTTTTGCTTTTTCAAAGCCGTCTTTGCTTCAGTTTGTTATGTTGGCTGCCATTTCGACAACTTTAGTGGACTTCGTTTATCAAACAAACACAGACACACTGATACACAATAAATCTAAGATCAGAGGTTTCTGACAAAAAGTCGTAAACTACGTACACACAAATATCTAAGAATGTTTCATGCTTACTTGCTATGTATTTCAACGTTAAAACTTGTGAAATCAAGTTGCACAGCCTCGGTCGTAGGTGCTTTGATGATCCAGTAACAGTCAATGCCGGTTGGATAATTCTAAACAGAAAAAAGA